>JAIUZE010070440.1:0-39430 GCA_022085475.1 Heliosperma pusillum
TTCGATTTTTCTGCACTTTCTAACCTGCAATTCGTGATAATACCCAAATTAATTACCAATTACATTTACCCTAATACTTTACCATTGCAATTGATTGAAAAGCCCTTTCTTTTTCACCTTTAATTTCGATTTATTTGAAGTTTCGTGAATTTAGGGTTTGCTAATTCGACTTATTCGAATTTGTCCGATTAACTGCTATTTTTTTTTGGGTAATCATCAACAAGTAAGCATCTCTTTCCTATTTTACTAGTTAATCCATAATCCCTTCCCTTTTTCCGATTCAATTTGGGTTAGAATTTGATTATAGGATTCATCTCGTGACTTAGATGATATTTATTGTTCCTTGTTGATTTCTTTGTAGTCATGGCATCAAGTCCAGTCCCTAGTCAGTGCGCGGTTCCCGAGGTTGTCGCTGAGACAACGCCTGAAGCGATTTCCGCTACTGTAGTGACCGATACCGCTGTCACCACTACCGAGACTGCTGCTGAGACAGTCTCCACGGAGCATACTGAGACTCCGACTGCTGCCACGGCCACTGCTGAGGCCGTTGTTCCAGCGACCACTACTGAGGTCGCTCTGCCTTCTAGCTCATCACTCATTCCTAGCAAGAAGGCATTGACATCCAGCCAGCTAGCCGCGCATAAGCTGGCTACTGCTCGAGGATTGGCACCACCGAAGGCTCTCAAGGCTGCTAGTCAGCCATCTAGCGTGGAGTCTCTTGAGCCGCTACCACGGATTAGGGCGGTACAATTCGTTTCTAGGATTCACCGGAAACGGTTATCTTATTTACTTGACTCCCCTATCCATTTGAGCCGTTTTTTGCACCGTCCCGACCTAGAAGAGCTAGGTTTATTTACTGATGTTTGCCTATTATTTAACGGGACGGGGATGTCGGGTTTGGCCTCGATGAGGGAGTATACATATCGCGTACCTACGCTCGAGTTTTTCAGTTCTTATACTTTTCAGTCTGATATGTATGCTACCTCACCGTCTAGCGCTTGTAATCAATTCCGACTCTTTAATGAGTCGCATTCTTGGACTTTAGCTAGGTTTGGGGAGGTTTTGGGTCTGTCGAGTGACGGTCTTTTGGCAGCTCCCAGGAAGCTGTTGACCCAGGTTTGGACCGCCCTTTCTCACACACCCTACGACACTCGTAGGGTGGCCCACGTTCACCACCCCTCGCTGCGCTATTTTCTGCGACTCTTAGGCGAGTCAATTTTCGCTAGACCAGAACCCAACAACATCAACAACACTGAGTTAGCCATTTTGGCGGGGTACCTGAATGTTGATAGCGGTACCCCGGTTGTCCTGAACATAGCTTACTTAGTGGCTCTTCACTGGAAGAACTTAGAGTCTAGGGTGTCTAGCGCCGTAGTCTGTGGCGGTCTGGTCAGTAGGATCGGCCACCACCTTTATTCAGACTTCCCTAGGACTCACCAGCGCTTAGGACCTGGCGTCGACTTAGATATACCTGTCATGGTCGGGTTTGCTTGGATGACGGGCTCTGAGCGTCGGGTGTGGAAAATATGTGGTTCCACGTCCGTTGTCTTACCTTGCCCTATATTGCCTTCTCTTTCACCTCTCACTACTGCGAGAGGGGTAAAACCCCCTCCCCCTATTTACCATCTACCTTTCACCACTACACCTTCCTCTTCCACTAAGAAGAGGAAGAGAGCTTCCCCACAGCGGGATGTTGGAGAGCCGTCAAGTTCTCAGCAGGTGGGGACGACCACTGTCACGCCCCCACCTGTCACCACTCCCCCTCCTGAGTCGGTTTTTCCGGCTAACTTTGTTTGTCCTCCCCTGTTTGAGGCGCCTGAGGTCATGGACCAAGGGCGTCGTGATGCCTTGCTACTTGATATGCGCAAGGATATAGCACAGATGCGACGGGATCAGGCCTTGGCCTTGTTCCCTATCTATGAGGACCATATCCGCAGAGGACGTCCTTTTCCAGATGGATGGCCTCACCCCTCGTTCTACAGATACCCCGAGGGTGGGTATCCTTCACCATCTTCTTCTTCCTCTTCTTCTGGAGAGGAAGAGGACGAGACGCCGGCACAGAGGGCCATGAGGGAGCGCGCAGAGTTGGCAGCTAGGAGGCTAGCTCAGGAGGAGGAGAGGGACCCGACGTATAGGGTGGAGACGGAGGAGACTACTGGGAGGAGGTGATGTTAGCTCCCCAGTTTGATGCTGGTTTGGGGAAGCTGTTGTTTTGTAAGTTTTTCTGTTTATTTTTTTCCATTCTTTGTATATATTTCATTCCTTAGGACCATGAATTAGGTTGTGTTTCCCTTTCCCTTATATGCTGTTGTGTTGTGGCCAATGAGGACATTGTCTGTTTTGGTTTGGGGAGGTGTTTTGCATCATTTTGCGTCTGCATTTGCATTTGTATTGCATTCACGTTTACAATTCATGTTAATTAGAAAAAAATTGAAAAACATCAAAAATATCACGTTTATTTTTGCATATAGTCGAGTCGGATTAGAGTCTTGTTCGTGATGAAATTGCACTACATGTAACACCCGCAAATGTACCCTATTTTTATAGTAGAAATTGACAACACCAAATTGTGTTGTGTCTAGTAGTATTTATTAGAGTCTTTCGTTTTACTTTTTACGGGTCATTAACATTGTGTTATGTTAACTTTAGTTTTTGTAATAATGTTGTTATTTAGTAATTTGAGTCAATTTTGAGAGTCAAACCCGAAAGTCAATGAAAGTCAAACTCGAAACCCGAGACCCAAAAACCCGGAAATTGGAGTGGGGTAGCAATGAATCATCAAGGCGAGAAGACCAAACCCAATGGGTCAATGGAAGTCAAGGCGGGGCCAAAAATCCATGGGTCAACGAAAGTCAAGAAGGAAAAGCAAAGGGAAATCTGGCAGCATAGGACGCTGCCAGCGTCAGCACGACGCAGCCTGCGTCATCACGACGCTGCCTGCGTCGTATGACGCTGCCTGCGTCCTTTCTCAGCACGACATTTCTTCAATTCTCCGTCTTGTCTTTTGAAAGCCCACCTTTCAAGGCCCCTAGGTTTGCGGACCAAGGGTATTTAAGCAGAAATCTAAGAGAGAGAAGAGAGCCAAGCATACAACATTCAACATCATATTTTCCTTAGAAATTCTCTCTAGTTTGTCCTTCCACTTTGGCTCTTGTAATTGGTTTTATTTAGAAATGGGTTGTAATAAGAAGACTATGGGTAGCTAATCCTTTCTTTGCTTAGTGTAATTTGAACAAGTTCTTCCCTTTTAGCATTGTAAGACCTTTTTAACCTTCCTTCTCTATTTAATTCCATTTTCTTATGTTTGAATTCCATTGTTGAATGAATTGTTGTTAAGACTAACCATCCTAGCAATTGTTTGTTTAATTATTTGCTTTGTCTTGATGAATTTGGTTAATTTGTCTTGGTATTTGTTGAAGCAACCTTGAAAGATTGTAACTTTGGTTTAAAAGTTGGAATCTTTTGAGTGGAATTTGGGTTATTGTGTAATTAGAACATGGTTTAATGTTTTATTACATGATTCTAGCATGTTTCTTTGGTTTTGTGCTTAAAGCTTGCATCTTTATTTATGCTTATGTTTTAATAAGTATTGGTTGAGTTGTATTGGGTCATTTATGGATGGTTTAATTCATGGTGGCTAGTTCTTAGAAACTTGTAATAGATAATTAGAGAAGAGAGGAAAGGAGGGGTCTTTACTTTGTTAATTGTGGGGAACTTGGGATAATTGCACTAAGTTACTTCTCCATATTTGAATCTTTGAGTATTTAGTTGTTGTTGGTAATTTTAGACTTGATAATTAATTCTTATGCAAAACTTTCCCCCATTTATGTTTTCCTACATGTTTTCCATTGTGAATATCATAGTTTGTAATTAAATTAAGCCTTTGTTTTAATTAGTGTCTTAATTAGTAATTACTGTCTTAATTTGTGATTAGAGTCATTAGTTTTGTTAATTGATATTTTGCAAGAATCTAGATTAGATTATTTTAGCATTACCGCTTTCCCTTGGGTTCGACCCTTTTCTTACCCTTACTACCCTTTTATTTAGGTTGGTTTGAGTCTAGGTAAGGTTTTATAAATTTCTATTTGGCCCTGATAATTTGCGGAATTAACGACACCGTATTTTAGCTAAATATCCAATTGAAACTCTTGTTAGTGTCATACTTTGTTTAGATTGTTTTTCAAATATTTCTTTTTGTATTGTTTGTAGGTTACTTGGTGTTGAAGTTACTAATTGTGTTGTTGAGTTGTTTTTAAAAGTTTATGCCTAGGTCACAAGAGGGACTTGGTGACCAAGACATTGATCCATCCTCAAGTAGCATATCCAATTGGTTATTTTCAAATCCCCTCTATAGGAGACCTTTTTGGAGGGAGCCTAGTGAAGAGGAGTTGGAGAATAATATTTTTCAAGAACAAGCGGAGCAAGTATTTGAGTCACCACCGAGGATACCATCTCCATTGGACATCCTCTACCCACCCAATATGGAGGATAATAGAACAATTGGTGAGATCCGGGCAAGGAACTATGAGGAGCAACCACTATGTATCGCATATCCTCCCATGGGGGATGTAAACTTCGAGCTCAAGGGGTTCTTTGTCCATAACTTGCCTAGATTCCATGGAATGGTGGGGAATGACCCCAATAGGCACTTGGCCGAATTCCACATGATTTGCCAAGGGGCTATTCCCCAAGGAGTGACCGAAGACCAATTCAAGCTAAGGGCATTTCCGTTTTCTCTACAAGATGCCGCTAAGGAATGGCTCTTTTGTCTTCCGGCCCACTCCGTCACCACTTGGGTGGGTTTGAAGAAGAAGTTTCTTGAAAAATATTACCCGGATTCAAGGCACAATCACTCAAAGAAGCTCATCACTACCATTGAGCAAGACATGGGGGAAACCCTTTATGACTATTGGGAGCGTTTCAAAAGCCTTGTGGCAAGATGCCCATATCATGGGATGTCGGGGGACGATTTATTGACGGCCTTCAATGAAGGGTTGTGCCAAAACGACCAACGGATGATCATTGCCGCCACCGGAGGTAGAATTGATACACTTAATATGGCCGAGGCCAACAATATTATTGAGAAGTTGGCGATGAACACAAGAAGCTACGGGAGGAAGAATGAAAGGGGAGGAAGCTCTAGAAATGTATCTTCCATGGAAGATCCTTATGCCTCTCAAAATCACAAAATCATGCAAGAGATGGGTGAACTTAAAAGCATGGTGTCCAACTTGGTTGTTAACAAAAGTAGCTCATTTTCTCAACACCCCGAACCACTTGAATGCTCATATTGTGGAGGTGACCATGCTACCAATACATGTTACATCATGATTGAACAAGGAGCCACTATGGAGAGCGTCAATGCTATGGGGTATGAGAATTACAATTCTAGGAACCCAAGTGGTGGAGGAATGTATAACTAAGTGGGAAACCGTGATCTTTTGGGGTGGGGAGGAGACAAGTCAAAGAGTTTCGAAAATGGTCAATTCAATCACTTGAGAGCCCAAAATCCAACCCAAAACCGAAACTCTAATTTCCACCAAAATCCCCAAAGAAATTTCAACAACCCAAGACCCAACAACTCAAATTTTCCAAGTAATTCTCAATCTCAAAGACAACCAAACCAAGGTCCCATTCAAGGGAATTCTTCTTCTCAAGGGAACTTGAGTGACATCTTGCAAACACTCCTTGCCAATCAAGAGAAAGATAGGGAGGAGGCAAGGAGGGATAGAGAGGAAGCAAGGAAGGATAGGGAGGCTAACAACCTTAGGGTGAGCCACTTGGAAACCTAACTATCCCAAATGGCCTCAAATATGTCAAAATCCCAAGCCTCAAGCTCCACAAGATTCCCATCTCAAACCATTCCCCCACCTAGGGAAAATGCTAGTGCCATGTCCTTGAGGGGAGGCAAAGAGTTGGAAGTAAACCCCCTTGGAAAAGGAAAGGAAAAGATGAAGAATCTTGAGATGGAAACCTTGGAGATTGAAGACCAAGGAGAATTGGTGGTTGGTCATGAAGAGCTATCGAAGAATGAAAAAGGGGCATCCATAAGCAAGGACCCGAAGGGAGACACTTCAAGGAAGGGCAAAGACACTATTGAAGATGATGAAGTGGAGGAGTACATACCGGAAGTCCCATTTCCTAGTGCTTTGATAAGCACAAGGAAGTATGCCAAGGAGAATGACTTATATGAGACTTTCCGGAAATGTGAGGTAAACATTCCTCTTCTTAACTTGTTGAATAGTGTCCCTAGTTATGCAAAGTTCTTTCAAGAACTTTGTACACCTAGGAGAAATCCTAAGAAGGGAACCCATAAGGTTAGGGTGAGTGAACATGTGTCGGCAATTTTCAAGCAAAATTTACCGAAGAAATGTGGAGACCCGGGCATGTTCACCATCCCTTGCACTATTGGAGGAAAAAGTTTTAAACGTGCCATGCTAGACCTTGGGGCTTCTATAAACGTCATGACCCTTTCTATCTATAAGACCCTAGGCTTAGGACCTTTGTCTAAGACCGGAGTGGTCATTCAATTAGCCGATAGGTCTAGTGTCTATCCCAAGGGCATGGTAGAGGATGTGCTAGTGGAAGTCGATAATCTTGTCTTCCCGGCGGATTTCTACGTCTTAGATATGGAATCTAGCTCTAGTGCCACCCCTCTCCTTCTTGGTAGGCCGTTTATGAAAACTTCAAATACCAAGATCGATGTTTCAAACGGGTGCTTGACTATGGAGTTTGAAGGGAAAAGATTAACTTACAATATATATGACTCCATGCGGCACCCGAGTGATCATCAATCTTGTTTCTTCTTGGATATCTTTGAGCCATTAGTGAATCAAATGTATAAACTTTGTGATAGAGACCCACTCGAAGTAGCTTTAACTAACCACATGGAAGAGGAAGGTTTGCGTTTGTTGTTGGTCGTTGATGTGCAGGAATGTCTTGAAGACTTGGAAAGGGAAGAGCCCCTAGAAACATATGAGGAACTCAACGTCATAGAAATGCTGAAAACAGGGCAAACCAGTGCGAAACGCAGCCTGCGCCATACGACGCTGCCTGCGTCGCACGACGCAGCCTGCGTCACTGGACGCAGCCAGCGTCCTGCACTGGCAAACTTGTCCGAGTTGTTTGCCTTGAGTATTCCACTCCACAAGCCCCTCCCTTCCATTATCCAACCTCCGAAGGTCCATTTGAAAACCCTCCCAAGCCATTTGAAATACATCTTCCTAGGGAACAACAATACCTTACCACTTATCATTTCAAGTACTCTCACCAAAAGACCAAGAAGACAAATTGGTAGCGCTACTTCAAAAGCATAAGGAAACATTTGGGTGGAGTATCGCGGATCTAAAAGGGATAAGTCACGTGACGTGCATGCACAAAATACGCCTTGAGGTGGACGCCAAGCCGGTCCGACAACCCCAACGGCGGCTAAATCCTCCAATGGCGGAGGTAGTACAAGAAGAGGTAATAAAGCTATTGCAAATGGGCATCATTTTCCCCATTTCCGACTCTCGTTGGGTTAGCCCAACGCAAGTCGTACCCAAAAAGGGGGGGGGGGGGTGACGGTAGTCAAGAATGCACAAGGAGACTTAGTCTCCACCCGACCGCAAACCGGTTGGAGGGTGTGTATTGACTACCGCCGCTTGAATGCGGTTACATTGAAAGACCATTTCCCGCTACCATTTATTGATCAAATGTTAGAAAGACTAGCAGGAAAAGCTTTTTATTGTTTCCTTGACGGGTACTCGGGGTATTTTCAAATCCCAATCGCACCCAAGGACCAAGTCAAGACCACATTCACATGCCCATTCGGTACATTTACTTATCGCCGTATGCCCTTTGGTTTATGTAATGCGCCGGGAACTTTTCAACGGTGCATGTTGAGTATTTTCTCCGACTATGTAGAAAGGATCATAGAAGTATTCATGGACGATTTCACCGTCCATGGGGACTCCTATGATGCATGTCTAAAACACCTTGCTCTTGTCTTAGAGCGATGCCAAGAGTCCCATCTCATTTTAAACTCCGAAAAATGTCATTTCATGGTGACTAGTGGCATCGTTCTAGGACATGTAGTGTCGGAAAGGGGGGTTGAGGTGGATAAGGCTAAGGTTGACATTATCAAAACCTTACCTTATCCCTCTAACACCCGAGACATTAGGTCTTTTCTCGGACATGCCAGTTTCTACCGGAGATTTATTAAGGACTTTTCCAAGATTGCTAACCCCTTATGTAAGCTTTTGCTCAAAGAAGCGGAGTTTGTCTTTGATGCCTCTTGTAGGAAAGCTTTTGATGATTTGAAGGAGATATTGGTCACCGCACCAATTATTCAAGCACCAAAATGGGATCTTCCATTTGAAATCATGACCGATGCAAGTGACTATGCATTGGGAGTGGTTTTGGGTCAAAAGAGTGACAAGGGACCCCATGTGATCCAATATGCTTCTTCCCTTTTGAATGATGCTCAAAAGAACTATTCTACGACGGAGAAGGAGTTCCTTGGTGTGATTTATGCTCTAGAAAAAATCCGATCTTATCTCTTGGGCACAAAGGTGATCATCTACACCGATCATGCCGCCATTAGATACCTTGTGGCAAAGAAGGGTGCAAAACCAATGTTGTTGAGATGGATTCTTCTCCTAAGTGAGTTTGATGTGGAAATAAAATACAAGAAAGGAGTGAAGAATGTGGTGGCGGATCATTTGAGCCGGCTAAACCATGAAGGAAGACCATCATGCCCTTTTGATGAGGTTGAAGGAGGTCTCCCTCATAAGTCACTTTATGCTATGCAAGTGGAGGAGCCATGGTATGCTACCATGGTCAACTATTTGGTGACAAAGCGGCTTCCAAGCCATTTCTCTTCTCATCAAAAGAGCAAAGTAAAATCCGATGCAAAGTACTATACATGGGATGATCCTTACTTGTGGAAGTTTTGCCAAGATCAACTTGTGAGAAGATGTGTGCCCGAAAGTGAGATTCCTTCCATCTTACATCATTGTCATGACTATGCTTGTGGAGGGCATTTTGGGCCACAAAGAACCGCGAGAAAAGTGCTTGAATGCGGTTTCTTTTGGCCAAGCCTCTTCAAAGACGCCCACAAATTTGTAAAAACTTGTGACCGATGTCAAAGGGTGGGGAATTTGACGAAAAGAAATGAGATGCCACAACAACCTATTCTATATTGTGAAATCTTTGATGTGTGTGGAATTGACTTTATGGGCCCCTTTCCTAATTCCGGTGGTTATTTATACATCCTTTTGGCGGTAGATTATGTGTCAAAATGGGTTGAAGCAATTCCTACCCGCACCGATGATGCCAAGGTAGTAGCGATTTTCATCCAAGAGAACATATTCTCCCGGTTTGGTTTTCCAAGGGCTATCATGAGTGATAGGGGTACCCATTTTTGCAACAAGGTGATTGGAGGCCTTTTCAAGAGGTATGGGGTGAATCATAAAATTTTCACGGCCTATCACCCACAAACAAATGGGCAAGCCGAACTTTCCAACCGTGAAATAAAAGGAATCCTTGAAAAGACGGTTAATCCGGATAGAAAGGATTGGAGCAAGAGGCTAGTTGATGCGTTGTGGGCATATAGGACCGCTTTTAAAACCCCCATTGGCATGTCCCCATTCCGTCTCATCTATGGCAAGGCTTGCCACCCCCCCGTGGAGGTTGAGCACAAAGCCTATTGGGCTATCAAATCTTTCAACCAAAACCAAGATGAGAGCGGTATGCACCGAAAGCTTCAATTACAAGAACTTGAGGAAATTCGCCAAGATGCGTATGAGAACTCTTCCATCTACAAGGATAAAACAAGAAGATGGCATGATGGGATGATAAACCGTCGGGTTTTCAAGGAGGGCGATCAAGTTTTTGTGTTTCAAAATCGGTTTAAGCTCTTTCCGGGTAAGTTGAGGTGAAGATGGTTCGGACCTTACACCGTCAAAAAAGTGTTTACCCATGGAGCTATTGAAGTGGAAGGGCCCGGGGATGGAAAGCTCCTCAAGGTGAATGGCCACCGTCTCAAACATTACTTCCAAGGATGTGCCCGGGAGAGGGAAGAAGAGGTCTTGCTTGAAGACCCCGTTTATGAAAGTTGAAAAGCTTGAAATAGCTAAGTCGAGCCATCGACTCTAAATAAACGGCAAATCGTGTACATACTCTATCCTTGTGAATATTTCTTTGAAGTTTCAGTGTTAATTCTTAGTATTTGAGTTGTTTTCAATTAGTTAGACATTGCATCAAACAAAATTTTTTGAAGTTACTAACGGTTTTGTGAAGTTTTGCGAGTTTTCGGCTGCCTCGGGATGCGTGCCATGGATAAAAAGTTCAGGAATCGATGAAATTTGGATATTGGAGGTTATCATGGACCATTGGAGTGAAAATGAAAGTATGGAGGTGTTTGGAACACTTAGCCAAAATTTGGCTAAGTGCAAAAGCAAGAAGATCCGGCAGTGCAGGACGCTGCCTGCGTCCTAGGACGCTGCCTGCGTCGTATACGGGTTTTCAGCTTTTGTTCCTCCTTTTGCCCGAGTTCTTCACAAAATCAAAACTATCTTCATCCTTCATTTTTCACGAAAAATACCCCAAACCCAACCCCAATCCCTCAAAACTTCATCTTTCTCCCTCAAATCTTCCAAAACTTTCATCAAACTCAATCAAATTCTTCTTCCTAATCATTATTCTACCTTCAATCACCCCAAAATCAATCTCAATCACTCACAATCTCAGAAAATCCGTCTTTGAAAACCTAGAAATTTTTTCCTCAAATTCGATTTTTAGGAACTTTGTTGGGTTTTTAAGGTTGTTTGTCAGATTCCCTACCTATTCTAATCATCAAGGAGCTTGAATCTTTTGGAATCGTAAAGGTATAACTTCATATTCAACTTTTCCATTTGTTCTTCAAATTTTTGCTCGAATTTAGGCTAGAATTAGTCTTAGGTTGAGTTTCCCCTTGCCCTTGATTGATTGTGTAGTTAGGATTGGACAATTTTTTCTGAGTAAGGTATAGAAATTCAACAAACACTAAGTTTTTGAGGTGTTGAAATTGTCGCACACCAAGTGTTTGTTGAATTGCTTGAGTGAAAAATCTTTTGAGTGATTGCTTGTTGCTTGTTGTATTGTGTTGCTTGTTGAATTTTGCAGAAATGGCACCCAAAATCTCAAAATTGTTTGGCAAAGGAAAGAATAAGAGGGCCGCGGTGAGTGAGCCCGACGCCGAGGTGGAAGCGGTGTTCATGGGCTATGAAAGGTTAAGGGCTCAATATAAGAAAATTTGGGATAAACTAACCACACCCCGACAACAACCTCTCGTAGCTACAAAATTCTTTTCCCCAAACACCCTCCATGCCTTAGGCATGTTCAACTTAACAAGGGACATGCTAGCTAAAGTAGGGCTAGAGGCTTATCTCGAGCCGGACTCCTGGGATCACACCTATAGGAGTTTCGCGTACGAGTTTCTAGCAACCTTGTCGGAGTTGGATGTGCCCGAGGGTGAGGAAAAAGCATACCGATTCCGTTTAAACCAAACTTGGCATAATGCTCCCACTTCCGAAATCCGTCAAATCCTTAAGATCACCAGACAACCCGAAGACATTAGGTGCCCCAAAGAAAAAATGCATTTGATGTGGGTTAGCATTACCAGTGGCAATGCCCCATCTAAGGATGCCAAACTTTCAACCATCACCCACCCCGTACTCCGCCGAATCACAAGATTCCTTACCACCATCTTCAACTCCGCGGGAGAGCCCACCAAAGTGCCGGAGAACATCCGGCTATGTTTGTGGACTATGCTTCAGGAGGGGGTAGGGGTCCCGGATTGGGCCGATTTGTTTTTGAGGGCTTGCATTAAACATAGGCAAAAATCTACCAAGGCAAGCATCCATCTTGGGGGGGTGATTTCATTCTTGGTGAGGCACTATGAGGGGGGCATTGGTGATGAGTAAGAGGTGAACATTTGTAGGGGATTGACGAGATACAACCGACTTGGGCTCGAGGAGGTTCACATGTTTAAGACTAGCAAAGAGCAACCCTTGAAAGGGTTTTCGTTGGGGAGTGACGGGCTTAGTTACATGAAGATGCCTCGACCCCTAAACAACCCCTTACCTAGAGGGCCCGCGGCGTGGGATTTTTTGTGTCCTAGGAAGGAGAGTTTGGGGGTGAGTAGTGAGGAAGCGGAGGTAGATGAAGTGCCTTTGAGGCAAAGACGGAGGGTAAGGAGAGAGGGAGGTGAGGGAAGTGAGCGGGTGAGCGAGGAGATCGAGATCCTCGCAATTGGGCAAGGACCTTCCCAAACCACAAACTATCAACAACAACAACAACAACAACAACAACAACAACCACCACCATTCCATTTCCAATCATCCTTCCAAAGCCACCAAGACACCGACACCCCAATGTTTGATGCGGAGGGTCGTTCTAGCATCCCCATGGAGCCATGGCAACAACAAATGGCTACCTATTTTGCTAGCACCAACGACGTCCTGAAGCACATTAGTGGGAGGGTGGACGATTCGAACACTTGGCACAACAGCAAGGAGGTAGGCTAGAGTCATTTGATGATTGGCACAATGTAGTGGAGGAGAGAGAGAGATTGAGAGGGGAGGCCGAGAGGGCTCAACGAGAGGAATGGAGGAACATGGTATACCGGCAAGAGGAAGCCCGCCTTTGGAGGGAACAACAAGATAAAAGGTGGCAAGAGCAACAAGAGATGTGGACAACCCAAAATGCTTGGAGGGAGCAAGCTACGAGCCATTTTCACGCTCAAAATGAGCGCCACCACACCTATCTTCAAGACTCCTATGAAGATGCGGTGGCACAAGAGGACGTCTATGGCTTGGCTAGCTCACTCTTTGGAATGTCCATCCAACAAAACCCGGGCTACCCCTTTCCTTACACCCAAGAGGCCCTTGATGAAGGCCTAGAACGAAGAAGAAGGGTTAGAGAAGAAAGGGAGAGGAGGAGAAACCGAGGAGGTGCCTCGGGTTCTTCTCGTTTCGACGATTGATGAGGTAACCTTTTTCTTTTCTCCTACAATGAGGACATTGTATGTTCTACGTGTGGGGGAGAAGATTGTATATAGTTATTTTGTTTTGATGCATTGTATTTTGTTTGTTTTTATTTTGAGGAAAAAGAAAAAAAAAACGAGAAAAAGAAAAAAAAAAATTGAAAATCCCGGCTAGGTGAAAACTCACAAGGGTGGGCACCTAGGCAAAAGTTGGGAAGGTGGCCGAGGACGGAATGAAAACCCGAAAGGGAATTCCGGGCAAAATGAAAAATCGAGTTGCGAGCCACCAATGAAAGGAAAGGAAAAGCTAAGGTGAAAACCCGAAAGGGCACCTTAGGCAAAATGAGGGATTTTCAAGAAAAAAAAAATGGAAAAATGAAAAATGAAAAAAAATTTGAGCATAATACTTTCTATGATGAGGATTTTGGAGGCATAAGAAGGGAGTTATAAGGAGGGAATTGGAAGGAGGCTAGTTAGGACTTCTTTTATTTTTATTTTAAGTAACAAATTTGGTTCCAAATTGGTGGATTTCTCTTGGTGGTTGCTTGGTTGTGCAAATTGTATAGTTTGGGGCCAATTAAGTAACCATGCTTTACACTAGTGGAGTAATAAGGGGGTGGTATAAGTAGTGGAGTTGCATGGAGTTTGGTGATGAAGGCCATCTCGCTATGCCTTGGGATAAGGCAAAGATGGTCATACTACATTCTTGGGAGCTATAAGAAGGGAGGAATTATGTGAATTGAGTCAGAGTTGGTGGTGTGTCGAGTCTTGTTTAGAGGGAGTTATAAGTAGGAAGAGGTAAGGGAAGAGTGTTAAAACAACCTTGAGTCATTTATTTGTTTTAATAGGTGGTTGTGTTTTGAGGGAGATATAAGAAGGTAGTGGTGAGGGAAGAGAGGTCATTACCTTCGCATGCTATGTTTGGACTTGTGTTTGCCTTGCTAATCTCGAGTTTTACTCGGGACGAGTAAAAGTCCAAGTGTGGGGGTATTTGACAACACCAAATTGTGTTGTGTCTAGTAGTATTTATTAGAGTATTTCGTTTTACTTTTTACGGGTCATTAACATTGTTTTATGTTAACTTTAGTTTTTGTAATAATGTTGTTATTTAGTAATTTGAGTCAATTTTGAGAGTCAAACCTGAAAGTCAATGAAAGTCAAACTCGAAACCCGAGACCCAAAAACCCGGAAATTGGAGTGGGGTAGCAATGAATCATCAAGGCGAGAAGACCAAACCCAATGGGTCAATGGAAGTCAAGGCGGGGCCAAAAATCCATGGGTCAACGAAAGTCAAGAAGGAAAAGCAAAGGGAAATCTGGCAGCATAGGACGCTGCCAGCGTCAGCACGACGCAGCCTGCGTCATCACGACGCTGCCTGCGTCGTATGACGCTGCCTGCGTCCTTTCTCAGCACGACATTTCTTCAATTCTCCGTCTTGTCTTTTGAAAGCCCACTTTTCAAGGCCCCTAGGTTTGCGGACCAAGGGTATTTAAGCAAAAATCTAAGAGAGAGAAGAGAGCCAAGCATACAACATTCAACATCATATTTTCCTTAGAAATTCTCTCTAGTTTGTTCTTCAACTTTGGCTCTTGTAATTGGTTTTATTTAGAAATGGGTTGTAATAAGAAGACTATGGGTAGCTAATCCTTTCTTTGCTTAGTGTAATTTGAACAAGTTCTTCCCTTTTAGCATTGTAAGACCTTTTTAACCTTCCTTCTCTATTTAATTCCATTTTCTTATGTTTGAATTCCATTGTTGAATGAATTGTTGTTAAGATTAACCATCCTAGCAATTGTTTGTTTAATTATTTGCTTTGTCTTGATGAATTTGGTTAATTTGTCTTGGTATTTGTTGAAGCAACCTTGAAAGATTGTAACTTTGGTTTAAAAGTTGGAATCTTTTGAGTGGAATTTGGGTTATTGTGTAATTAGAACATGGTTTAATGTTTTATTACACTGTGACACCCTCAAATTTGCGGAAAGAAAAAAAATTAATTTAAATACAAAACGAAGGGTGTCATAAATAAAAAGGTTCATTACAAAAGAAAATTTATATTATACATAAAAATTATACAAGGACGGGAGACATATCTCCCGTATAAATACGGAAATAAAAGAGTGTATAATAATATACAATCTAAGAACCGAATATAGGTCCAAGGTAAATACTTCGCTCGCTAGCTCGTCAATGTACCCAAAGTATGCATCACCACCTGTTCGACCGCATTAAATATAAACACGGAAGCCACAGTCAGTGGGGAGTAACTCCGAGTCCTCCCAGCCACGAAATGTCGAGTTTAATGAAACATGAATAACATAAAAGCAATGTATATGGAAAATACAAAACTTAAACATATATGATATGCTTTTCATGTTATGAAACAGATAACTAACAAATAACCTAGCATGTGAAAGCTATCATGTGAAACCGATAATAAACTATAACAAGAGGTAGGGAAGCTGGTATGCTAGCTCAGAGGTTCCTCTCAGAAACATGGCCATGATACACTCAAACCCTAATCAACACGTAATCATGTGAATCAGTTAACAACCGGGAATCCAAACTCTATCAATCCTAGCCGGCTTGCATCTCACCTTCTAGAAACTCATAGAATCATACAAACATGAAAGACCAATACTTCTACAAACAGGCATAAGTTCCTAGGGGCGGCCAATAGTCATCTGTAACTCGAGGCTATACCACAAGGTAGGAAAAATCCTAGTCCTAGACTGATCAGACCTAGCGACAACAGCTATTCCATTCCCCGTCTCATGACATAACCGTACACAAGAAACTCTGCTAGGCGACCCCCTAAGCAGAGATGGCTAGTACTTAAGCTGGCTCCCTTCCCAAAGCGGAACTCTTAGGATGCCATGCCCCGACTTGGGGATAAGCCCCCCAGGCCCGGGACACAAACGCTATCAGTGGCGAACATATACTCGTTAAAGATAGTACGTGCCTATCAATGTCATGGTCCAAGCTACTCATTTAGAATTAGAATGGTCAAGACGCCATATCCTCATAATTCTCTATGGGTACTTAGTCAACACGACACCAACCATATAATAAAACAGTCACGGGAACAACATCCTATCATGTGACTAATTTGCATATAAATCATAATCAAATATCATATCGCCTCATATCTACTAAGGCTAATTCAATAATTAAATAAAACCTTACTCGAAGACAAATCCCCGACCCGAGTCCCGCGACGGGTCATCAGTCAAATCGGGGCTGACTAGATCTTAGTTTGACCAAACCCGTTGGATCAAACCGGCTAGAAACAGAGTCTTTACCACATAGACTTATACATAAAAGTCAACATATTCATGACATGTTCTTTTATTAAATTCTAACATGTGAATTATTATATCCCACCAAAAACCCGTTTGACTAAAAGGTTATTAAATTAAACTACGATCTCGTCTTATAATTTCTAACATGTGAGAAATAATAATTTAATGAAAAACCTTTTTAATTAAATATTTTACTTATTAATATTTCTCGCTTGCTAATTATTACAAAACGTGATAAAAATGACGATAACTCAAAAACCGTCACAAGTCCCAAAGTGGGACCCACGGGCTGATTTTGGGCTGACTTGACACGGGCCTGGACTGGGCCCCACGGCTGGTTTTGGGCTGTTTTGGCCTTTTTAACGATTTTACTAAAAACCGTTTCTAATTATTTTCCCCATGCTTAACATAATTAAAACCCGCCAAAACAACAACATAACAATCAAACATCGACACAACCCAAAGACCAAAACCCGGACCAAATCCAGACCGGGCTGGACCGGCCTGAACCGGTCTGGCCAGGCCTGAACCGGCCGGTTTAGGCTGGTTTTCCAGCCACCCTATTCCGGCCACCACCTAAACAACAACCCCAATAATTTCAACATGATTTTTAATTAAAAACATCCATTTTTAACAACCAATTCATCCATCAATCATACAAAAATCATGATTATGACAAATCATAAAAAGATGACAAGAATACTAAACTTGTTATAAATTCATACAACATGATAAAAATCAACCTATCATGTTACTAATTTAAAATCAATAGTAAACATAATATAAACTAAAACAAAAGCTATGTGACATTATTTCGTCGAGTAAATCGGAATTGTTACCTTAGCTAGAAAAATCAAGTAGCACCAAAATAATAAGAACTAAGAAAATAAGAAACCCGTCTTCTAATCATCTCCTAAAATATATGAGTCACCAAACTCGTCTTCAAAATCTTCCCCTATAAGAAATGACAAGAAAAACATTATTAGACTTAAAACTTGATTTTCCATAATTAAAGTGTTGAAAACGATTTTGTCGGATTTGAAAATAAACCGTACGTGAAGATGGGGAGCGAAGAGGAGATCCTAGAAATATAAGTTAGGACGGATTTAATTAAGAAATGAAGGTTTTATGAAGGTTTTGCTCAAGAACGACGAAGAACGGATGAAGAACGACGAAGAACGTTCAAGAACGATGAAGAACGATTTATTTGATCTTAAGTTGATTTGTTGTAAAATGAAAAGTTGTTTGTGAGTAAAGTGGGGTGAGGAGTGTCGTGTAATATAGAGCAAACTAGTGAGTTGGGTTTTGAAATTGTGGTTATGGAATTGACCCGGTATAATAATTATATTACCGTAATTAATTAGATATTAAGTTAATTGAATTAAATATCAAGATATTATGTTATTGTAATGAAAAGAAAGAAAATATCAAGGTCAAAGAGAGAAGAAAAACCGTGAGGATAGGAGAGAAAGCGGGTCTGATTTTGAGCGATGTGCGTAATTTTCGTTAACTGATCGATAAAGTTGAAAATATCTTAGATATTCTTATTAATTTAATCAAAAGAATTAAAATATCTAACGTGAGTGGAAAACGATGACATGGGCGCGTGACTCATGCCAAAGTCGAGTTTCGATTTTGTTGCGCGCTTTACGATGCGTCGGGAATAGTTAAATAACGTTCGGTTAAAACCGTAAACGTTATTCTTTAAATTCCGAATAAATTCAAAATAATTATATTAAATTATGATAAATCTTAATAAATCCAAATCAAAATAAATCAAAAATATTATTTTTTTTAAATAAAATTTCGGTCTTCAAACTTATGAGGCGAGTCGGGAAAAAGTCAACGGAAGTCAAAGTTGACTGAAAAGTCGAGAAAAGTCAAAAATGACTTAAAAGTCCAGAAAAGTGTATGACGACTTAAAAGTCGAGAAAAAGTCAATGACGACTTTAAAAGTCAAGGAAAAGTCAAAGACGACTTAAAAGTCAAGAAAAGTCAAAGATGACTAAAAACGGCCTTTTCATGGAATCCCTCAAAAATTCCAAATACGAACGCGGAATTTCAAAATAAGACTCGGAACAAAATTTCCTATTTTAAAAACTTAAGTTCTACTGAAAAGTGTTAGTAAATATTTTTACTAGAAAAATTGGTATTTTTCGGGTTGTTACAATCACCCCTCCTTTTAAAAAGTTTCGCCCTCGAAACTTAGAAGAAGGAACGTAACATATATGTAGGTCTATTTCAAAATTGTTAAAAATATACTTATAATAACAATATAGAGTCTTATCAATGAAACGGAAAGTTCTCGTCAGCTGTTAAGAACATCGACGTCCCAAGTCAAAGACTTTAAAAAATACATTTTCGCATCAATAAATGAGAAAACTAGTTATCGAACGTCTCCAATAACAAGTCTCAACACTCCTTGACGGTAAAATACTTGAAATCATCAAAAATTTCCAAAAGCGATTAGTTCAAAAATTCTATAGCAAAAGTAATAACACTACTATCTATACTTACATTTTCTAACTAAAGCTTCTAATAACCTATCTATACGAGATGATAATTGATAGAAGGAACGAAATATTCGAAAGAATAAATCGAATAGAAAGAAAGAAAAGAGAGGAATGAATCACCAAACTATCCTCCATAAATGACAATTCGAATGTCGATCGTAACTTGACAACCCTAACTGTACAAGTAAACTAATCCTCAAAAGAGTGGGATATACTCTCAACATTTTCCATCCTCCGATTCCTACCTAAATATTTCATAAGCACGACACATAGAGTAAGAACTCCCAATTATTCAAATTCAATTAAAATCTTCTAAGGTCCATCGGTACGGTAAACTCCATAACTAATAATCCCATAAAAGATTCTTTACGAACTCAAATCTTCTTAACTCCATCAAAACTCTTATTGGAAACCACCATCAAAATATTTATAATTTAGGAAACAAGACCGCTAACCACCACAAAGTAAAGGACTCACTATGAAATCCTTAAATCCAATTTATTCCAAAAATTCATTACCCCAACTTATTTACAATGAACCCTCTCATCCTCAAAAGTTGAATCTCGAAACCTCAAAGAGATTAGTCACACAAATCTCGATTCACTTAACTTTTGCCAAACATAGGGTGTGACACCCTCAAATTTGCGGAAAGAAAAAAAAATAATTTAAATACATAAAGAAGGTGTCATAAATAAAAAGGGTCATTTCAAAACGGAAATAATATTATACAATAAAAGTATCTGAAACGGGAGACATATCTCCCGTATAAATACAGAAATAAAAGAGTGTATAATAATATACAATCTAAGAACCGAATATAGGTCCAAGGTAAATACTTCGCTCGCTAGCTCGTCAATGTACCCAAAGTATGCATCACCACCTGTTCGACCGCATTAAATATAAACACGGAAGCCACAGTCAGTGGGTAGTAACTCCGAGTTCTCCCAGCCACGAAATGTCAAGTTTAATAAAACATGAATAACATAAAAGCAATGTATATGGACAATACAAAACTTTAACATATATGATATGCTTTTCATGTTATGAACCAGATAACTAACAAATAACCTAGCATGTGAAAGCTATCATGTGAAACCGATAATAAACTATACTCGAGGTAGGGAAGCTGGTATGCTAGCTCAGAGGTTCCTCTCAGAAACATGGCCGTGATACACTCAAACCCTAATCAACACGTAATCATGTGAATCAGTTAACAATCGGTAATCCAAACTCTATCAATCCTAGCCGGCTTGCATCTCACCTTCTAGAACTCATAGAATCATACAAACATGAAAGACCACTACGTCTACAAACAGGCATAAGTTCTTAGCACAGTCAATAGAAGACTTCTGTAACTCGAGGCTATACCACAAGGTAGGAAAACATCCTAGTCCTAGACTGATCAGACCTAGCGACAACAGCTATTCCCTTCCCCGTCTCGTGACCAGAAGTACACAAGAAACTCTACTAGGCGACCCCCTAAGCAGAGATGGCTAGTACTTAAGCTGGCTCCATCCCCAAAGTGGATTAGGTAACCATGCCCTGACTTGGATATAACCCCACCAAGCCGAGACACAAAAGCTATTAACCATGAACTATATACTCGTTAAAGACAGTACGGACCTATCAATGTCATGGTCCAAGATACTCATTTAGAATTACCATGGCCGAACCAAACTAATATCTTAACTCAGAGGTTACCTTTAAAACATGGCCAAGATACGACTTAACATGCCATATAATCGTAATTCTCTATGGGTACTTAGTCAACACGACACCAACCATATAATCAAAACAGTCACGGGAAAAACATCCTATCATGTGACTAATTGTGTGACACCCTCAAATTTGCGGAAAGAAAAAAAATATTTTAAATACATAAAAGATACGAATACAATACGAAGGTGTCATTACATAATAAAAGGGTTCGTTACAATACGGAATAAAATTCTACAAAAGAAATATACAAGACGGGAGACATATCTCCCGTATAAATACGGAAATAAAAGTGTATATAATAATATACAAACTATGAACCGAATATAGGTCCAAGGTAAAACTTCACTCGCTAGCTCGTCCATGTACCCCAAATATGCAACACCACCGGTTCGACCGCATTAAATATAAACACGGAAGCCACAGTCAGTGGGGAGTAACTCCGAGTTCTCCCAGCCACGAAATGTCGAGTTTAATGAAACATGAATAACCTAAAAGCAATGTATATGGAAAATACAAAACTTAAACATATATGATATGCTTTTCATGTTATGAAACAAATAACTAACACATAACCTATCATGTGAAAGCTATCATGTGAATCCGATAATAAAATATAACTCGAGGTAGGGAAGCTGGTATGCTGGCTCAGCGGTTACCACGTAACATGGCCCTGATACACTCAAACCCTAATCAACACGTAATCATGTGAATCAGTTAACAATCGGTAATCCAAATTCTATCAATCCTAGCCGGCTTGCATCTCACCTTCTAGAACTCATAGAATCATACAAACATGAAAGACCAATACCTCTACAAACAGGCATAAGTTCTCAGGACAGTCAATAGAAGACTTCTGTAACGCGAGGCTATACCACAAGGTAGGAAAACATCCTAGTCCTAGACTGATCAGACCTAGCGACAACAGCTATTCCATTCCCCGTCCCATGACATAACCGTCTATGAGAAACTCTACTAGGCGACCCCCTAAGCAGAGATGGCTAGTACTTAAGCTTGCTCCAGTCCCAAAACGGATCAGGCAGCCATGCCCCGACTTGGATATAAACCCACCAAGCCGAGACACAAAAGCTATCAAGCAGTGAATCCATATGCTCGTTAAGAGTAGTACGGGGCCTATCAATGTCATGGTCCAAGCTACTCATTTAGAATTAGAATGGGCAAGACGCCATATATCCATAATTCTCTATGGGTACTTAGTCAACACGACACCAACCATATAAACAAACAGTCACGGGAACACATCCTATCATGTGACTAATTGCATATAAATAATAATCAAATATCATATCGCCTCATATCTACTAAGGCTAATTCATAATCAAATACGACCTTACTTGAAGACAAATCCCCGACCCGAGTCCCGCGACGGGTCATCAGTCAAATCGGGGCTGACTAGATCTTAGTTTGACCAAACCCGTTGAATCAAACCGGCTAGAAGCAGAGTCTTTATCACATAGACATAAAATCAACATATTCATTACATGTTATTTTATTACTACTTCTAACATGTGAATTATCATATTATACCCAAAAACCCGCTTGACTTAAATGATAACAAATTAAACTACGACCTCATCTTATAATTTCTAACATGTGAGAAATAATAATTTATGAAAAACCTTTTTAATTAAATATTTTACTTATTAATGTTTCCCACTTGCTAAATATTACAAAACACGATAAAAATGACGATAACTCAAAAACCGTCACAAGTCCCAAAGTGGGACCCACGGGCTGACTTTTGGACCAACTTGACACGGGCCTGAACTGGGCCCCACAGCCTGTTTTGGGCTGTTTTGGCCTTTTTAACGATTTTACTAAAAACCGTTTCTAATTATTTCCCGCATGCTTAACATAATTAAAACCCGTCAACACAACAACATAACAATCAAACATTGACACAACCCAAAGACCAAAACCCGGACCCACCCTTGACCAACCCAGACCGGTCTGGACCGGCCTGGACCGGCCTGGTTTGGACCGGTTTCCAGCCCCAAAACAGTCACCCTACACGGTTTTCCCCAACAACAAACACCCAATTATTTCCAACATGATTTTAATTAACAACATCCATTTTAAACAACCAATTCATCCATCATGCATATTAAAATCATGATTATGAAGAAATCATAAAATATGGCAAGAACACTAATCATACTATTTATTCATACCACATAATAAAAATAACTACTTATCATATTACTACTTAAAAATCATAAGGGACAATAATATAAACTAAAACTAAAGCTATGTAACATTTATTCGTCGAGTAACTCGGAATCGTTACCTTAGCTAGCAAACCAATTAGCACCAAAATAATAAGAAGTATAAACCAAGAAACCCTCCTACTAATCTTCACCCAAAATATACGAGTCTCCAAACTCGTCTTCAAAATCTTCCCCTATAAGAATTGACAAGAAAACATCATTAGAACTTAAAATATGAATTTCCATAATTAAAGTGTTGAAAACGATTTTGTCGGAATTGAAATAAAACCGTACGTGAAGATGGGGAGCGAAGAGGGAGATCTAGAAATATAAGTTAGGACGGATTTAATTAAGAAATGAAGATTTTATGAAGGTTTTGCTCAAGAAAGATGAAGAACAATTGAAGAACACGAAGAACAAATGAAGAACGATAAAGAAAGTGATATTTAGATCTTAATTTGATTTGTTGTAAAATGAAAAGTTGTTTGTGAGTAAAGAAGAGTGGATGAGCCGTGTAATTATAGGCAAGAATAGATGTCGAGTTTTGAAATTGTTGTTACGTAATTGACTCGCGTTTAATAATTATATTACGGTAAACGATTAAAGATCATTAACGATAAAGTTAATTAAACTAAATATCAAAATATTATGATATTGTAATGAAAAATAATGAAAACATCATGGTCTAAGAGGAGAGAAAGAGCCGTGTGGATTGGTGATCACCGGGTCTGTTTTGTAAACGATTTGCGTAATTTTCGTTAACTGATCGATAAAGTGAAATAATATCTAGATATTATGATATATTAATCAAAAGAAATGAAAATATCAAGGTCTATTAGAGGAGAGGAAAGGAGAGGAGAGCCGTGTGGTACATGATGATATCGGGTCTGATTTTTTCTCGATTTGCGAAATCTCCGTTGACGGATCGATAAAGTAATAAATATCTAAGATATTTGTATTAGTTTAATCAAAAGAATTAAAATATCTAATTTGAGTGGAAAACGATGACATGGACGCTTGACTCATGCCAAAGTCGAGTTTCGGTTTGGTTTCGGGATTTGAGACGACTCGGGAATAGTTAAATGACGTTCGGTTTAAAACCGTAAAAGTTATTCTTTAAATTCCGAATAAATTCAAAATAATTATATTAAATTATGATAAATCTAAATAAATCTAAATAAAAATAAATCAAAAATATTATTTTTTTAAATAAAATTTCAGTCTTCAAACATATGAGGCGAGTCGGGAAAAATCAACGGAAGTCAAAGTTGACTGAAAAGTCGAGAAAAGTCAAAGATGACTTAAAAGTCAAGAAAAGTTTAGGACGACTTAAAAGTCAAGAAAAGTCAATGACGACTTTTAAAAAAATCAAGGAAAGTCAAAGACGACTTAAAAAGTCAAGAAAAGTTTAGGATGACTAAAAACGGCCTTTTCATGAAATCTCTCAGAAATTCCAAATACGAACGCGGAATTTCAAAATACGACTCGGAACAAAAATTTCTATTTTAAAAACATAAGTTCTACTGAAAAGTGTTAGTAAATATTTTTACTAGAAAAACTGGGTACTTTTCGGGTTGTTACAATTACCCCTCCTTTTTAAAAAGTTTCGTCCTCGAAACTTAGAAGAAGGAAAGTAACATATATGTAGGTCTATTTCAAAATTGTTAAAAATATACTTGTAATAAAAATATACGGTCTTATCGATGGAACGGAAGGTTCTCGTCCGCGGTTAAGAACATCGACGTCCCAAATCAAAGACTCAAAAGATACATTTTCGCATCAATAAATGAGAAAACTAGTTATCGAACGTCTCCAATAACAAGTCTCAACACTCCTTGACGGTAAAATACTTGAATCATAAAATATTTCCAAAAGCTTTTAGTTCAAAAATTTTATAGTAAAGGTAATAATTCTACTATCTATGCCTAAAATTTCTAACTAAAGCTTCGAGTAATAATCTACTTATAAATACGATATTCCATAGAAGGAACGGAATATTCGAACGAATAAATCGAATAGAAATAGGAAAGAAAGAAGGAATGAACCATAACACTATCTCCCATCTATGAAAATTCCAATGTCGATCGTAACTTGACAATACTAATTGCACCAGAATCTAGTTCTCAAGAGAGTGCAATAAATCCTCAACATTTTCCATCATCGGATTCCTACCAAATATTCCATAAGCATGACACATCGAGTAACAACTCCCAATTATTCTAATTCAATTAGAATCTTCTAAGGTTCATCGAAACTATTATTGGAAATCACCATCAAAATATTTATAATTAGGGGAACAAGACCGCTAACCACCACCAAGTAAAGAACTTACTATGAAATCCTTTAATCCGATTTATCCTAAAATTCATTATCCTAAATTATTAACAATGAACCTTCTCATCCTCAAAAGTTAAATCTCGAAACCTGAAAGAGATTAGACACACAAATCTCGATTCACTTAACTTTTGCCAAACATAGGGCAATGGGACCGTAATCAATTTATTTATCTCTTCCAAACTCTCAATACATCGGTTTTCGCTTATGTCGATATTCCTCAAGTTGTGTCATCACATCCTAATTCCACAAAGTATTTGTTCCCGTTAGGGTCCAACATTTAATGACAACAAATTCCCAAGTAACATGAAAAATCACTCAACTTCCTAACTACAACTACAACTATTATTAAGCTTATTTCGATCCTCAAAACGATATTGTAACTTCAAGTTTTCATAGTCGAAAACCACTAGGAGAATTTCAGCCTAAGTTTATCCTCAAATCCTTGTAATCATGTAAACACGGAACTAGCTTAATAGGATGGTTAGGTACCATATTCGAAACTTCTTATTTACTCCAAAATAAACATATCATAAGCATGGTCTTCAAACCAATACTAAACTTCTAATTCCAAAAGACTAAATTACCAATGAGTTAAGAATTAATAGCCAACTCATTCGACTTTACACCTTCGAATATCATGAACTATTTACACATAAGTCATGACAAGCTTCAAGCATTAAAATCCTTAAACAAACCTTACCACACTTTCCTCAAGGATACTCACTCTCACCACCATAGGGTGAAATTAGATCTATACCATTTTCCTCAAATCATAAGTTCATTCTAACCAACACTAATATTCCACAAGATTCAAGTTCTTCCGACTAAGCATAATATACCACAATCCGATGGTGATGACATTCATAAAAATGTTACAAGAGGGAGGTAAGGATACCAATGGTATAATGGAGGAACTATTAAGAGTAATTTCCAAGAGGTAAATAGGTTGGAAGGGAAAGAAGCACCTAGATATAAGGAAGAGAGCATAAGACAATAAGGACGAGAGAATTCAAAGATGAAGAAGGAATTCACTTCCATTAAGCTTATAAATCTTCAAATCTTCGGTAGAGGATACTCCTTCTAGGTAACACATATTCCACCATAAGGCATAATATTGCTCCTAGCAATTTGGCTAGCCACCCAAGCATAGCCTCCTTGGCAATTGTCTTCCTTATGAGGAGGGACCTGGTTGGCATCAACAACGATCTCTTCTACACGAGGTCCAACCGTCTTCATAAGAAACAAAACAAATTAAGTTACTCCTAACAATTAGCATAAACAAATAGACTACAACATAAATCCTAATCTACCCATCCTACCATTCTATCTCACAAGTTTATTATTTTATTAAGGTCAAGTTATTTATACAAGGGTACACAAACGTGCGTCGGGAGCAAAATGCTCTGATACCAACTGTGACACCCTCAAATTTGCGGAAAGGAAAAAAATAATTTAAATACATAATGAAGGTGTCTGAAATAAAAAGGGTCATTACAAAACGTAAATAATATTCTACAAAGAAATATACAAGACGGGAGACATATCTCCCGTATAAATACGGAAATGAAAGAGTGTATAATAATATACAATCTAAGAACCGAATATAGGTCCAAGGTAAATACTTCGCTCGCTAGCTCGTCAATGTACCCCAAATATGCATTCACCACCTGTTCGACCGCATTAAATATAAACACGGAAGCCACAGTCAGTGGGGAGTAACTCCGAGTTCTCCCAGCCACGAAATGTCGAGTTTAATGAAACATGAAAAACATAAAAGCAATGTATATATAAAATACAAAACCTTAACATATATGATATGCTTTTCATGCTATGAACCAGTTAACTTACATATAACCTAGCATATGAGAGTTATCATGTGAATCCGATAATAAATATAACAATAGGTAGGGAAGCTGGTATGCTAGCTCAGAGGTTACCCTGTAACGTGGCCATGATACACTCAAACCCTAATCAACACGTAATCATGTGAATCAGTTAACAATCGGTAATCCAAACTCTATCAATCCTAGCCGGCTTGCATCTCACCTTCTAGAACTCATAGAATCATACAAACATGAAAGACAATACTTCTACAAACAGGCATAAGTTCTTAGGACCATCGATAGTAGACTTCTGTAACTCGAGGCTATACCACAAGGTAGGAAAACATCCTAGTCCTAGCCTGATCAGACCTAGCGACAACAGCTATTCCATTCCCCGTCCCATGACCAACAGTACATGAGAAACTCTACTAGGCGACCCCCTATGCAGAGATGGCTAGTACTTAAGCTGGCTCCCGTCCAAAAAACGGATCAGGCAGCCCTGCCCCGACTTGGATATAACCCACCAAGCCGAGACACAAAAGCTATCAAGCGGCAAACTCCGTATGCTCGTTAAAGATAGTACGGGCCTATCAATGTCATGGTCCAAGCTACTCATTTAGAATTAGAATGGTCAAGACGCCATATAGCCATAATTCTCTATGGGTACTTAGTCAACACGACACCAACCATATAATAAATCAGTCACGGGAAAACATCCTATCATGTGACTAATTGCATATCAATAATAATCAAATATCATATCGCATCATATCTACTAAGGCTAATTCATTAATTAAATACAACCATACTTGAAGACAAATCCCCGACCCGAGTCCCGCGACGGGTCATCAGTCAAATCGGGGCTGACTAGATCTTAGTTTGACCAAACCCGTTGGATCAAACCGGCTAGAAGCAGAGTCTTGATCACATAGACATAAAATCAACATATTCATTACATGTTATTTTATTACTACTTCTAACATGTGAATTATCATATTATACCCAAAAACCCGCTTGACTTAAATGATAACAAATTAAACTACGACCTCATCTTATAATTTCTAACATGTGAGAAATAATAATTTATGAAAAACCTTTTTAATTAAATATTTTACTTATTAACATTTCCCACTTGCTAAATATTACAAAACACGATAAAAATGACGATAACTCAAAAAACCGTCACAAGTCCCAAAGTGGGACCCACGGGCTGAGTTGGGCCGGACCCCACATGGGCCTGGACTGGGCCCACGGACAGATTTGGGCCTGTTTTGGCTGTTTTGACGATTTTAATAAAAACCGTTTCTAAGTATTTCCCGCATGCTTATCATAATTAAAACCCGTCCAAACAACAATTAAACTATCAAACATCGACACAACCCAAAGACCAAAACCCGGACCCACCATGGACCAACCCAGACCGGGTCTGAACCGGCCTGGACCGGTCTGGTTTGGTCCGGTTTAGTGCCCCCTACACGGTTCCCAACAACAACATCTACCAAATTATTTCCAACATGCTTTAATCATCAAACAACTATTTTAACAACCAATCTAACCATCATCATACAAAAATCATTATTATGAATAATCATCAAAACTCATCAAGGACACTAAACATATTAAAAATTTCCTAGACAACATAAAATCATAACTTATTAAAAATCATCAAAATTTATCAAGAACACTAAACATATTAAAATTTCCACACAACATAAAAATCATAACTTATGGAAAATCATCAAAATTCATAAAACACAATAATAACCACTACTTAACATATTACTAACTAAAAATCCTTAAATCATAATAACATGAACCAAAACAAAAGATGAACCAAAAATAAAAGAAACAAAAGCTAAAGCTATGTTACTAACTAAACTCATAAATAACCATAACATGCACAAAACTAAAAGCTATGTGACATTAATTCGTCGAGTAAATCGGAATTGTTACCTTAGCTAGCAAAACAATTAGCACCAAAATAATAAGAAGTATATATATAATAAGAACCCTTCTACTAATCTTCACCCAAAATATACGAGTCTCCAAACTCGTCTTCAAAATCTTCCCCTATAAGAAATGACAAGAAAAACATTATTAGAACTTAAAACTTAATTTCTCATAATTAAAGTGGTGAAAACGATCTTGACGGAATTGAAATTAAACCGTACGTGAAGATGGAGAGCGAAGAGGAGAGTCTAGAAATATAAGATAGGACGGATTTAATTAAGAAATGAAGATTTTATGAAGGTTTTGCTCAAGAACGATGATGAACAATTGAAGAACACGAAGAACAAATGAAGAACGATTAAAGAAAGTGATATTTTGATCTTTATTTGATTTGTTGAAAAATGAAAAGTTGTTAGTGAGTGGAGTGTTGTGTGAGCCGTGTAAATATAGGCAAAGATGGATGTCGGGTTTTGAGATTATTGTTACGGAATTGACTCGCGATTAATAATTATTTTACGGTAATCGATTAAATATAATTAACGATAAAGTTAATTATACTAAATATCAAGATATTATGCTATTAATAATCAAAAGAAAGACAAATATCTAGTCCTATTAGAGGACTTAGGAGCCGTGTGGAATGGTGAGAAGACGGATCTGATTTCGAGCGTTTTGCGTAATTCTCGTTAACTGATCGATAAAGTGACATAATATCTAGATATTATGATATTGTAATCAAAAGTAATGAAAATATCAAGCCCTATTAGAGGGGAAAGAGCCGTGTGGAACATGATGATATCGGGTCTGATTATTTTCTCGATTTGCGTAATCTCCGTTGACGGATCGATAAAGTAACAAATATCTAAGATATTTGTATTAGTTTAATCGAAAGAATTAAAATATCTCAAGTGAGTGGAAAACGATGACATGGGCGCGTGACTCATGCCAAAGTCGAGTTTCGAGTTTGTTACGGGATTTACGATGGGTCGGGAATAGTTAAATGATGTTCGGTTAAAAACCGTAAAAGTTATTCTTTAAATTCCGAATAAATTCAAAATAATTATATTAAATTATGATAAATCTTAATAAATCTCAATAAAATAAATCAAAATAATTATTTTTTTTAAATAAAATTTTCGTCTTCAACTAGGAGGCGAGTCGGGAAAAGTTCAACGGAAGTCAAGTTGACTGAAAAGTCCCGAGAAAATTCAAAAATGACTTAAAAGTCAAGAAAAGTTTATAACGACTTAAAAGTCAAGAAAGAGTCAATGACGACTTTTAAAAGTCAAGGAAAAGTCAAAGACGACTTAAAAGTCAAGAAAAGTCAAAGATGACTAAAAACGGTCTTTTCATGGAATCCCTCAAAAATTCCAAATACGAACGCGGAATTTCAAAATAAGACTCGGAACAAAATTCCTATTTTAAAAACTTAAGTTCTACTGAAAAGTGTTAGTAAATATTTTTACTAGAAAAATCGGGTACTTTTCGGGTTGTTACAATCAACCCTCCTTTTAAAAAGTTTCGTCCTCGAAACTTAGGAGAAAGAACGTAACATATATGTAGGTCTATTTCAAAACTGTTAAAAATATACTTGTAATATAAATATAGGATCTTATCAATGGAACGGAAGGTTCTCGTCCGCGGTCAAAAACCTCGTCGTCCAAATCAAAGACTTTAAAGGATACATTTTCGCATCAATAAATGAGAAAACTAGTTATCGAACGTCTCCCATAACGAGTCTCAACACTCCTTGACGGTAAAACTACTTGAAATCATAAAAATATTTTCAAAAAGCTTTTAATTCAAAAATTTCATAGTAAGGATAATAACTCTATTATCTATTCCTAAAATTTCTAACTAAAGCTTATAGTAATCTATCTATAAGAAAATGATATTCGAAAGAAGGAACGGAATATTCGAAAAATAAATCGAATAGAAAGAGGAAAGGAAGAAAGAAGAATGAACCACAATACTATCTTCCATCTAGGAAAATTCAAATGCCGATCGTAACTCGTCACTACTACTGCAATAGAATCTAGTCCTCCAGAGAGTGCACTATATCCTCAACATTTTCAATCATCCGATTCCTACCAAAATATTTCATAAGCCTAACACATTGAGTAACAACTCCCAATTATTTAATTCCATTAGAATCTTCTAAGGTCCATCGAAACTATTATTGGAAATCACCATCAAAATATTTATAATTAAGGGAACAAGACCGCTAACCACCACAAAGTAAAGAACTTACGATGAAATCCTTTAATCCAACTTATTCCCAAAAATTTATTATCCAAATTATTTACAATAAACCCTCTCATCCTCAAAGGTTGAATCTCGAAACCTCAAAGAGATTAATCACACAAATCTCGATTCCCTTAACTTTTGCCAAACAAAGGGTAATGCGACCGTAATCACTTTATTTATCTCTTCCAAACTCTTAATACATCGGTTTTCGCTTATGTCGATATTCCTCATGTTGTGTCATCGAATCCTAATTCCACCAAGTATTTATTCCCGTTAGGGTCCAACATTTAACGACAACAAATTCCCAAGTAACATTAAAATCACTCTACTTTCTAACCACAACTACAACTATTATTAAGATTATTTCGATCCTCTAAACGATATTGCAATCATTAAGCTTTCATAGTCTAAACCCACTAGGAGAGTTTCTTCCTAAGTTTATCCTTCAATCCTTGTAATCATCCAAACACGGAACTAGCTTAATAGGATGGTTAGGTACCATATTCGAAACTTCTTATTTACTCCAAAATAGACATATCATAAGCATGGTCTTCAAACCAATACTAAACTTCTCAGTCCAAAAGACTAAATTACTACTGAGTTAAGAAATAATAGCCAACTCATTCAACTTTACACCTTCGAATATCATGAACTATTTACACACAAGTCATGACAAGCTTCAAGCATTAAAATCATTAAACAAACCTTGCCACACTTTCCTCAAGTATACCCACTCTCACCACCATATGGTGAAATTAGATCTATACCATTTCCTCAAATCACAAGTTCATTCTAATTAACACTAATATTCCACAAAATTCAAAGTTCTTCCGACTAAGAATAATATACCGCATACCAATGGGTGTGACATCCATACCAATGTTACAAGAGGAAGGTAAGAATACCAATGGTATAATGGAGGAACTATTAAGAGAAATTTCCAAAATGTAAATAGGTTGGAAGAGAAAGAAGCCCCTAGATAGAAAGAAGAGAGCATAATATTATAAGGACGAGAGAATTCGCAGATGAAGAAAGAATTCACTTCAATTAGGCTTTATAAATCTTCAAATCTTCGGTAGAGGATACTCCTTCTAGGTAACACATATTCCACCATAAGGCGTAATATTGCTCCTATCAATTTGGCTAGCCACCCAAGCATAGCCTCCTTGGCAATTGTCTTCTTTATGAGGAGGGACCTGGTTGGCAGTAACAACGAACTCTTCTACACGAGGTCCAACCGTCTTCATAAGAAACAAAACAAATTAAGTTACTCCTAACAATTAGCATAAACAAATAGACTACAACTTAATTCCTAATCTACCCATCCTACCATTCTATCTCACCAGTTCATTATTTTATTAAGGTCAAGTTATTTTATGCAAGGGTACACAAACGTGCGTCGGGAGCAAAAATGCTCTGATACCAACTGTGACACCCTCAAATTTGCGGAAAGAAAAAAAAATTATTTAAATACATAAAAGGAATATGAGAATACAATACGAAGGTGTCATAAATAAAAAGGTCATTACAAAACGGAAATAACATTATACAAAAGAAATATACAAGACGGGAGACATATCTCCCGTATAAATACGGAAATAAAGAGTGTATAATAATATACAATCTAAGAACCGAATATAGGTCCAAGGTAAATACTTCGCTCGCTAGCTCGTCAATGTACCCAAAGTATGCATCACCACCCCTTTCGCCGCATTAAATATAAACAACCCGGAAGCCAACAGTCAGTGGGGAGAATCAGTTCTCCCCGCCACGAATTTCGCGTTTAAAATGAACATGAATAACGCAAAAAGCAATGTATATGAAAAATACAAAACTTAGACATATATGATATGCTTTTCATGTTATGAAACAGATAACTAACAAATAACCTAGCATGTGAAAGCTATCATGTGAAACCGATAATAAACTATAACTCAAGGTAGGGAAGCTTGTATGCTAGCTCAGAGGTTCCTCTCAGAAACATGGCCGTGATACACTCAAACCCTAATCAACACGTAATCATGTGAATCAGTTAACAATCGGTAATCCAAACTCTATCAATCCTAGCCGTCTTGCATCTCACCTTCTAGAACTCATAGAATCATACAAACATGAAAGACCAATACTTCTACAAACAGGCATAAGTTCCTAGTACAGTTAATAGAAGACTTCTGTAACTCGATGCTATACCACAAGGTAGGAAAACATCCTAGTCCTAGACTGATCAGACCTAGCGACAACAGCTATTCCGTTCCCCGTCCCATGACATAACCGTCTATGAGAAACTCTACTAGGCGACCCCCTAAGCAGAGATGGCTAGTAATTAAGCTGGCTCCAGTCCAAACGGATCAGGGAGCCATGCCCCGCCTTGGATATAACCCACCAAGCCGAGACACAAAAGCTATCAACGGTGAACATATACTCGTTAAAGATAGTAAGGCCTAACAATGTCATGGTCCAAGATACTCATTTAGAATTAGAATGGTCAAGACGCCATATACTCATAATTCTCTATGGGTACTTAGTCAACACAACATATATCATACAATTACACCGTCACGGAAACAACTTCCTATCATGTGACTAATTGCATATAAATCATATTCAAATATCATATCGCCTCATATCTACTAATGCCTAATTCAGGAATTAAATACAACTTTACTTGAAGACAAATCCCCGACCCGAGTCCCGCGACGGGTCATCAGTCAAATCGGGGCTGACTAGATCTTAGTTTGACCAAACCCGTTGGATCAAACCGGCTAGAAACAGAGTCTTTATCACATAGACATAAAAGCAACATATTCATTACATGTTATTTTATTAAAACTTCTAACATGTGAGTTATTATATTATACCCAAAACCCGTTTGACTAAAAGGATATTCCATTAAACTACGATCTCGTCTTATAATTCCTAACATGTGAGAAATAATAATTTTTATGAAAACCTTTTTAATTAAATATTTTACTTATTAATACTTCCCACTTGCTAAATATTACAAAACACGATAAAAATGACGATAACTCAAAAACCGTCACGAGTCCCAAGGTGGGACCCACGGGCTGAATTGGGCCGGACCCAATATGGGCCTGGATGGGCCCACGGACAGAAATGGGGCTGTTTTGGCCTTTGACTCGATTTTACTAAAACCGTTTCCTAAAAATTCCCGCATGCTTTAACGTATTTAAAACCCGTCAAAACAACAACCAATCAATCAAACATCGACACAACCCAAAGACCAAAACCCGGACCCACCTTGACCAACCCAGACCGGGTCTGAACCGGCCTGGACCGGTCTGGTTTGGACCCGGTTCTTGCCCCTTTCTCGGTTCAATCATCCATCACTCCAAATCAATTCCAAACTTGTTTTTAATCATCAAACAACCATTTTAAAAATCTTCCACACAAAATCATAACTTATTGAAATCATCAAAATTTGTCAAGAACACTAAACTTGTTAAAATTAAATAAACAACTTAAAAATTATAACTTGTTAAAAATCATCAAAATTCAACAAGAACAACAAACTTGTTAAAATTCATACAAAATCATAAAAATCATAACTTAGTAAAAATCATCAAAATTTATCAAGAACACTAAACTTGTTAAAATTCATACAAAATCATAAAAATCATAACTTAGTAAAAATCATCAAAATTTATCAAACAACATAAAAATTCCATAAAACATAAAATCATCAAGAATCATAAAACAACATAAAAATTCCATAAAACATAAGAATCATCAAAAATCATAAAACATCATAAAAATTCCATACAACATAAAAATCATCAAAAATCATAAAACAACATACTAATTACTACTTAACATATTACTAACTAAAATCCATAAATCATAAAAACATGAACCCAAAAATAAAGATGAACCAAAATCAAAAGAAACAAAACTAAAGGCTATGTTACTAACTAAAATCATAAATACTATAACATGAGCCAAAATTAAAGACTACAAAAACAAAACTAAGGCTATGTGACATTTATTCGTCGAGTAAAACGGAATCGTTACCTTAGCTAGCCAAAATCACTTAGCACCAAAATATAAGAAATATATAAATAAGAAAACCCTTCTACTAGTCTTCACCCAAAATATAAGAGTCCCCAAATTCGTCTTCAAACTCTTCCCCTATAAGAAATAACAAGAAAAACAATTATTAGAACTTAAACTAAATTTTCCATAATTAAATGATGAAAACGATCTTGACGGAATTGAAAATAAACCGTACTAGAAGATGGAGAGCGAAGAGGAGATCCTAGAAATATAAATTAGGAAGGATTTAATTAAGAAATGAAGGATTTATGGAGGTTTTGCTCAAGAACGATGAAGAACAATTGATGAACGATGAAGAACACGAAGAACGATTAAAGAAAGTGATATTTTGATCTTTATTTGATTTGTTGAAAAGTGAAAAGGTGTTTGTGAGTAAAGTGGAGTGGAGTTGGACGTGAGTTTATAGACAAACAAAGGTGTTGAGTTTTAAAATTGTTGTTCCGTAATTGACTCGCGTTTAATAATTATTTTACGGTAAACGATTAAATATAATTTACGATAAAGTTAATATCAAGATATTATGATATTAAAATGAAAAATAATGAAAATATCAAGGCTTAAGAGTGGTAAGGGAGCCGTGTGATGTTGAGCTTGTCGGGTCCGATTTCGAGCGTTTTGCGTAGTTTTCGTTAACTGATCGATAAAGTAAAATAATATCTAGATATTATGATATATTAATCAAAAGAAATAAAAATATCAAAGTCTATTAGAGGAGAGGGTGAGCCGTGTGGGTAAGGTGATCATCGGGTCTGTTTTTGCTCGATTTGCGTAATTTCCGTTGACGGATCGATAAAGTAATTAAATATCTAGATATTTTGATTATTTTAATCAAAATAAATAAAATATCTAATGGTGAGTGGAAAGCGATGACACGCGCGGGTGACTCATGCCAAAGTCGAGTTTCGATTTTGTTGCGCGCATTACGATGCGTCGGAATAGTTAAATGACGTTCGATTAAAAACCGTAAAAGTTATTCTTTAAATTCCGAATAAATTCAAAATAATTATATTAAATTATGATAAATCATAATAAATATAAATAAAAATAAATCAAAAATATAATTTTTTTAAATAAAATTTCGGTCTTCAAAATCGCAAGACGAGTCGGGAAAAGTCAACGAAAGTCAAAATCGACTAAAAAGTCGGAAAAAGTCAAAATGGCTTAAAAGTTCAGAAAAGTTTAAGACGACTTAAAAATAAATAAAAAGTCAATGACGACTTTAAAAAGTCAAGGAAAAGTCAAAGACGGTTTAAAAGTCAAGAAAAGTCAAAGATGACCAAAAACGGTCTTTTCATGAAATCTCTCAAAAATTCCAAATACGAACGCGGAATTTCAAAATACGACTCGAAACAAAAATTCCTATATTAAAAACTTAAGTTCTACTGAAAAGTATCCATAAGCTATTGCTTAAGCAAATTGGGTACTTTTCGGGTTGTTACAATCACCCCTCCTTTTAAAAAGTTTCGTCCTCGAAACTTAGAAGAAGGAACGTAACATATATGTAGGTCTATTTCAAAACTTGTTAAAAATATATTTGTAATAAAATACGGGGTCTTATCTACGGAACGGCAGGTTCTCGTCAGCATCAAGAATATCGGTAGAAGGTACGTAATCTTCGAATGGTTAAATCGAATAGAAAGAGGAAAGAAAGAAGGAAATTTACCTCAATCAAAGAGCTCGGGATATTTAGCTAACATTTTAGCTTCGGGTTCCCAAGTTTCTGATTCGACGTTTCCACAACGCCAAAGGATACGAACTAGAGGTACCACCTTGTTTCGGAGTTGTTTGTTAGCCCTTTCAAGTATACGAATCGGCCTTTCTTCCAAAGCCAAATTAGGTTCCAAGTCCAACACTTCCTCTTGAATAATATGACTCGGATCACTGATATACTTCTTCAATTGCGAAACATGGAACACATCATGAACTTTGCTCAAGTTCGGAGGTAATTCCAGACGATAAGCAACAGGACCAACTCTTTTAAGCACACGAAACGGTCCAATATATTTAGGACTCAACTTCCCTTTCACTCCAAACCGTTTCACTCCTTTCATTGGTGATACTTTAAGGAATACACGGTCTTCAACATCAAATTCAAGCGGTCGACGACGAACATCGGCATAGGATTTCTGTCTATCTTGAGCGGCTTTCATTCGTTCTCGAATGACTTGAACTTGATCAATTGTTTCGGTCACGATGTCGGGACTCAACATATGATCATCTTGCACTTGATCCCAACAAACCGGACTACGGCATTTCCTACCGTATAAAGCCTCATAAGGTGACATCTTGATAGATGCATGATAACTGTTGTTATAAGAAAATTCCACCAAAGGCAAACTCTTCTCCCAAGATGCATGAAAGTCTAAAGCACAAGATCGAAGAAGATCTTCCAAGGTTTGGATCGTTCTCTCAGTTTGACCGTCAGTAGCGGCATGAAATGCTGTGCTCATCAACAATTTACTACCCATGGCTTCTTGCAACGCTGTCCAGAATCGGGAACAGAATCTCGGATCACGATCTGAAACTATACTTTTAGGCACTCCATGATAACGCACTATCTCATCCACATAAGCACGGGCTAAGATATCTATACTCCAAGTTTCTTTGATAGGCACGAATCTAGCACACTTGGTCAGACGGTCTACAATAACCCAGATGCCATTCTTTCCACTAGAAGTAGTAGGTAAGGCCATCACGAAGTCCATAGAAATAGACTCCCATTTCCACAGAGGAATCTCCAAAGGTTGCAGCAAACCTCCGGGTCTTTGATGATCAATCTTCACCTTCTGACAAGTAAGACATCGACTAACATACTCCTTCACTTCAATCTTCATCCTAGGCCACCAGAATTGTGGTCTCAAATCTTTATACATTTTGTCGCCACCCGGATGAATAGAATAAGGAGAAAGGTGAGCTTCATCAAGTATTCTCTTCCTCACCTCGGCACTTCTCGGAACATACATTCGACCATGGTAACGAAGGTAGCCATCATTATCTACCACACAATCCTTTGCTTGCCCAAGTGATATTTTTGCTCGAATGGCGATAAAAGTAGCATCCTCCGGTAAACAAGTACGAATCTCACGATAAAAATCAGGTTCCGCGGTCAAAGCACCAAGATAATCGAATCCTTTCCCAACGAACTGTATCTGAAGCTTCTGAAACTCGGTTACCAGTTCATCGGGTAAAGTACCAAGAGCATTTAATGAATGACTAGTCTTTCTACTCAAAGCATCTGCCACGACATTTGCTTTTCCCTCGTGATAAATCAACTCAGCATGTGACACCCTCAAATTTGCGGAAAGAAAAAAATAATTTAAATACATAACAAAGGGTGTCATAAATAAAAAGGGTCAAACAAAAAGGAAACTAATATTTTACATAAGAATTATACAAGACGGGAGACATATCTCCCGTATAAATACTGAAATAAAAGGAGTGTATAATAATATACAATCCTAAGAACCGAATATAGGTCCAAGGTAATACTTCACTCGCTAGCTCGTCAATGTACCCATGTATGCATCACAAACCTGCCAACCGCATTAAATATAAACACGGAAGTCACAGTCAGTGGGGAGTAACTCCGAGTTCTCCCAGCCACGAAATGTCGAGTTTAATGAAACATGAATAACATAAAAGCAATGTATATGGAAAATACAAAACTTAAACATATATGATATGCTTTTCATGTTATGAAACAGATAACTAACAAATAACCTAGCATGTGAAAGCTATCATGTGAAACCGATAATAAACTATGACTCTAGGTAGGGAAGCTGGTATGCTAGCTCAGAGGTTCCTCTCAGAAACATGGCCATGATACACTCAAACCCTAATCAACACGTAATCATGTGAATCAGTTAACAATCGGTAATCCAAACTCTATCAATCCTAGCCGGCTTGCATCTCACCTTCTAGACCTCATAGAATCATACATACATGAAAGACCAATACGTCTACAAACAGGCATAAGTTCTTAGCACGGCCAATAGTCGACTTCTGTAACTCGAGGCTATACCACAAGGTAGGAAAACATCCCAGTCCTAGACTGATCAGACCTAAGCGACAACAGCTATTCCATTCCCCGTCCCATGACATAACCGTCTATGAGAAACTCTACTAGGCAACCCCCTAAGCAGAGATGGCTAGTACTTAAGCTGGCTCCCTTCCCAAAGCGGAACTCTTAGGATGCCATGCCCCGACTTGGATAAAAACCCACCAAGCCGGGACACAAAAG
>JAIUZE010070442.1:0-110611 GCA_022085475.1 Heliosperma pusillum
GAAAATATTTTACGGATACTTTTCAGCAAATTTAAGTTTTAATATAGAATTTTATTTTCCGAGTCGAATTTAGAATTTCCGAGTTCGTATTTGGAATTTCCGCGAGATTCCATGAGAATCCCGTCTTAAGGCCAGTTTGACTTTTGTTGACTTTTTCCTTATAAATATCACACTACACTTAACCTATTTTTCATTCACAACTCAAACACAACACATTTCTTCTTCATTAAGAAATCTCAAACCCTTGCCTCCATCTTTGATCCGATTTTATAATCATCGTATCTCATTCGTTTCCCGCTCAAATTCACGTAAGTTCGTCTCATTCTTCCCCTCTTAGCTTCCTCTATTCGTATTGGTAATAAAATTACCGTCTTTCTCGCTTTTTAAATTATCCGTCTTTCTCTAGGTGAATGATATTCATCTTTTATTATCTAATTGTATGTAGTTGGAGACTAGGAAAGCTTAGTAACCGTTTAAAGACGCGTAAAGGTAACGGTGAAGGGTTACTCGATATCATTTACGTGTTTTATGTGATTTCTAGGATAGAAACCGTCTTTAGATTATGGTTAGTATGCTTAGGACTTGTGTTGTTGTTGTTGGTTGTTGTTAGTTGTTAATTGATATGAGAATTGATGATTTGTGATGATAAATGAGGATTTTGTTGTTGATAACATGTTGATTTTTGATCGCCCTTGAATCCCGTGAAGGACGCAGGCTGCGTTGGGGGACGCAGGCTGCGTCGTAGGACGCAGGCTGCGTCGTGGTGACGCAGGCTGCGTCGTGGTGACGCAGGCTGCGTCACTCACTGCCAACAGAAATTTTCCTGCAATGACCCCTTTTCGTAAAATGATCATATCACCTTCGTTACTTGCTTGTTTTGGGCGTGTGACATCTCGTTGGAACCGTAAGAGGATAAGCTATCACCTCCAATTGAAATTTCTGCATTTACAAGTCTAGAACGCTAGTTATGACCGTTTAAAGTGGACCCTTGTTTTCGTTGATTTCCAAACAACGTTGTTTTGGAGAGGTGATCTATGTTTTTATTTATTATGATTCCTAAACTTGCTCTAATGCTTATGTATCATGTATCGATTCATTTTCATCATATTTAAGTTTATATAATGCCATATTCACATGTTTTTGTGACGGTTTTTGCTATGTCCCACTTTGAGTCGGTTTTTACAAATGATACGGTTTGAGCACTATTTTGTCTTGTGCTTTGTACTCTCATTCCCCTGGCTACCTTCCCGTTCGTAAGGCTGGAATGTCGGAACGGAGAGGTATCCTACTGCTTAATTGCATGTGTAGTGGGCATACGACGACGTTGTTGGGAGTTGAACGCTATGCGTTGATCGACCCGGCCGTCAAATGTTGTGTACTTGCAAGGTGGTGTTATTTGCATGTAGCGTACCGCTTGTTATGAGGCTTGTGCTCTTTTCCGCCTCTTTCGTGAATTGGTCTACCGAATTTGGGGTACTCGGCGTCATGTGTAAGACCGAGTCTTGGATGCGAAATGTTTATCGCATGTCAAATCGGAACACGTTTATTCCGAGAATCTGGCCAGGTTTAGACTAGGACCGTATTATTATCGTCGTGCTACCAGGAGGAAATTAGTCTACATATACAAAATGTAGCATCGTGTATGAGTTCAGGGAAATGCTTATCCCGTGGATGCCTGTTAATCATACTGGCCATGTACACGGTGCTAGTGCGTTTCATTTACCGTAAGAGATGTCGTCTTTTTGTCGTCGTTCTTGAATGCGTGATTTCATGATATTATTCATGGTCATTGCATGATTGGGCACCGTCAATGTATTGGTTCGTGAATGGATGATAATATGATGAATTTATTGTGGTCATCGCATGACTTGGCATGGTTTGTTTGTCGAGTCTCAATCTTATGAAACTTATACCGCTAACGGTGAGATGCAAGCCCTAGTGAGCGTATTCGGTTGCCTAAGAGTGTTTTCCCCGAGTCTTTGTATAACATGATGGATTCGGACTTGTAACTCTTATGCTCTTATCATTATATCTTGATTACCTATCTATCCTTATCGTATCTCACATGTATATCTATATGTATGCATGCTCTACCTTTGTATCTCCTTTGATGTACATTTAATGTGATATGGCTGGGAGAACCCGAAGTTACTCCCCACTGATTGTGGCGTTCATGTTTTTCATGGATGAACAGGTTGCTTGATTGGATGGCTTTTTGCTTGTGGAATTTTGGGTTCGGGTGTGACCTAGCGGGCGTTGTCCCTGGATGAAACACCTCTAGACGTTTATTAGCTAGTTTGCTAATCACTTTGATATTGATAACATTTTGAGAGACTTCGTCTCTTTGTGGTATATTTTATTTTGTTTGTAATTATTTGACATTCCTCGTATTTCTATCTTGCATGTAAAAAGTTTCAAAAACATCGTATTTTCCGCTATATAAATCACATGCTTGTTATGTTTTATTTCCGCATTCGTGAGGGTTGTCACATTCAATTTTCATAATTCACTTCTATCAATTATCAAAAATCAATATTCATCATCAACAATCATCAACTAACAACAATCATCATCAATAACATAAATCCTAAGCTTACTAATCGTATTCTAAATACGAATTCTAACATAACAAGCATGTAAAACACGTAAATGATATTGAGTAACACTTCACCGTTACCTTTATGCGTCTTCACTCCGCGTCAAGGTCCTCTTCGATTAAGAAATAGTCTTTGTCGGGATCTTGAAGGTCACCACCTATAAATAATTAATAAAAGATGAATATTCTTCACCTTGAGAAAGACGGAAAGTTTGAAAAGCGAGAAAGACGGTAATTTTATTATCAATACGGATAGAGAAAGATAAGAGGGGAAGAATAAGACGAACTTACGTGAATTTGAGCGAGAATTGAGTGAGATATGACGATTCTAAGATTGGATGATTATGGAAGCTAGGTTTTCCTTGGTTTTCTTAGTGATGAAGTAAGTTTGAGTTGTGTGAGTATGAATTAGGTTAGGAGGTAGTATGAGGGAGTATGAAGGAAAAAGTCAAGAAAAAGTCAAAGACGACTTAAGACGGGATTTACTTGAAATCTCGCGAAAAATCCAAATACAAACTCGGAAATTCTAAATTCGACTCGGAAAATTAAATTCTAAATTAAAACTAAATTTCGCTGAAAAGTATCCGTAAAATATTTTCACTATAAAAATAGGGTACATTTACGGGTGTTACAGGGTGGAAAGTTATCATGCACACTAGCATCAGGAATGTCTGCAGGAGGAAGCCTGGCTTCTATAGCAACAATTTGGTCTTCAATGGCATTGAGGCAAGCATAAGCTTGGTCTTGACTTGTTTGTAGACGGATGAGCACAGCTAGGACTAGATCATTACCATTTTGCTCGGGTTGGTGAACACTTGCTTGACTAGTTCGAGGCATCTTGAAACTGAGCCAGAGAACGAACACAGATTAAAACACGATCGACCATTCTAGTGAAAGTCCTATACCTCTAATTAGACTCCTCTAATTAGTTCAGTAAATTACATTAACTTAATGATTTCGGATCTAGTTATCATACATGCAAATATAAAAGCATAAAAGAAAAGATAAGACCAAAACATCCTTACATAGGGAATTTTCGGTTCAATATGGGCATAATAAGAACTCCTTCTTATTGTTCTTGAGCATGTAATTAGTGGATGATCCTCCATAAAACAACCTCCAAAGTAAAAGGTCTCCTTCTTGTTGCACGCAAGATTAAACCCAAATAATCTTAACTTATTATTAACTAGATAATAAGTTAGACATTATATTACTAATATTATTGTATTACTACACTAGTAATAAGACATGAATATTAGTGTTTATGAGAGTTTAGAGAGAAGTTGAGGATTTTAGAGAGATATCTACAACAAGTGAAAATGAATGAGCAAAAAGAAATGAACAACCAAGTGCACTATATAAGGGCACTTGGCCGGTCATGGTATCACCAAATTGGTGATTATTTTGCTTATTATATTCTCATGCAAATGACTTGATTGTAGGTAAGAAAATGATAATGATCATGTGTCATAACATGTCATAATCACTTGGTGGAGTGTGGAATTGGTAGAGTAAAATCACTAGTGATTTTGTCTACACAAAACCGGTGCACATGAGTCCACAATGGACCATTTTGATTTTTTGATATTTGTCCTACAAATACTTACAATCATATGTTTAATTATCTTGTATAATTAGATGTTAATTTGATCATAAAACAATTATATGACACAAATTAACAAACAATATGTACTTAACTTTTAAGTGATATTTTACCATTATATCAATATATAATGGAACCCACAATGCCCAAGTAATTTATTTTACAACTCCTTGTAAGTATAATTAACTAATTACCTCTACCTCAAAATTTATGCATTACCTCAACTAATTTAATGAATTAACGATTAATCACTAAATTAAATCTTATTTAATCGTATTAAAATAAGACGTAAAATTTATTTAGTCAGTTATCGTATAATTGACTTATAAACTTAAGTGGAATGAGATCCTAACTCAATATCCAATAAATAACTCTCGTAACTAAACGTACAAATGAAATATATGTAATGCCCTAATTAAACTGTATCGTATACAAATAATTAGTATTCTATTTGGGTCTCATCCTATAGGTGTGACCTAAAGGGATCAGTTGATCACCGCCGTCATACGACAAGAACGTCAAACTCTAGTCAGCCGAGCGTTACCGATTTACGTTAATCAACTGACGTGGAGTATCAAAATATACTAATCATGCCACGTATATTCCAAATGAGATTTATTATATAAATGCACTATTGTGGAGGACACTTACTCCAACAATCTCCGACTTGTCCGATACCAGTGGTGCATGTAGCGACACAATTATGGAGGACTCCTACTCCAACAATATCTCCCACTTGTCTCGACAAGTTGTGTGCTACCGATTCTCTTGTCTCTTTTGTGTCACATCCTCCCACTCATCGCAAGGTGTCTTACAGGTCGCACTTGCGATTGAAAATTATAAATAGAGTGGTTTTCTCGATCTGGAGAGTAACTGTCTGACCGGAAAATCTACCACAGATCTCTTCCGAGCGTGGCCACGAATTTCCAGTTACTACTCCTCGAGTGGCCCGAAGATGTTAATACCCAACGTGGGTGGACAATTCATGTTGACCCATCTTACACTGTATGATGCAGATCACCATGACCCAGAAGATGTCCATCGGCCTCCTTTCACGGCACGACCTAGGACAAAAACCAAAGTCAATCGGAAACTACACCGACTCAGGTAAATGGTCGCCAGTCTAAAGAATCGACTCATAGGAATAAAATAGAAATCCCCGCCACGACCAGGCTTCAACAATTTTGATAAGGGACTCTATTATGGTCACTGCCCGAGAGAGTGTCTCAACAGTCTGTCTATGTAAACGACCAGTCATCTCCATGACCCCATGGTGCTGAACCAACCATCGATCGACTTACAATCTAGTCACTTCGAGACGTCACCTCAAATGAGTGACTAGGGACAAAACACTAAGTTCATCCTGTTCACTTGAATTGGGTTCAACCTTTCTTTCAACCAATTCGGATAAACAAAGTATTAAAATTTAGTCAAACTAAATAGGAGTTTTTAATGAAACTCTAACAATGAATGCGATTATCAAATATTTGGAAAAATTGATACGCTATCAATAATTTCATATCTCATAATCTCTAGCAATTCAGGTACATATTTCAATCCCATTGAAATGACATGACTATCATGTTCAGCCTGCAAAAGGCATGGCTAATGGATTAGCAATACTTGCATCTTTCCCATCGTTCTGATTGCTATTTCTCTTTGTCTACGTAATCTCATATTACATAAAACTTTATGAGTACATGTCTAGGTTTGAATCTAGACTTAGGACTCTTTGCCTAAAGGTAGCTCCCACTGTTTTACCAGTATCATGGGATAGGATATACAACTATAGGAACTACTTCTAGTTCCTTCCAATACTGTCGAATCCAAGCTACTTTCATATGCATCATCATATGATGCAATGTACTCTATTTTCGTTGTGAAATCCGCAATGATAAACTGCCTGGAACAATTCCAGCGGATACATGAAATTTATATTTGAAAATGTCATTCCTACTTGGAACCTTTCCAATAGTCTTTTCTGCTTAAAACTCTTCCAACAGATAAATCTTCTATAAAACACAGCCAGTTTGTGATTTCAAATCACTTTGATCAGTTTGGAAACTGAATTCTGTGTAACCCCTTACACACAACTCACTGTAAACTCCAAACACATGGAACATATCTTTAGTCCTTCGCAAGTACTTAAGGATGTTCTTTATGGCTATCAAGTGACTCTCACTTGGATTTGATTGCAAATGATTCGTCTTGCTCAAGGAATGCAAAATGTGGGATTGAGTATACATCACAGCGTATATAATTGATCCCGCAGCGGAAGCAAAAGGAATCAATTATTATGTGTTCAACTTCCTTGAACTAATCAAAGATCTTATCAACATAAGAATTTTGACTTACTGCTAATATCCTTTTAGATTTATCTTCATAAATCCAGATATCTAAAAGATGTATTCTACTTCTCCAAAATCTTCCATCATCTAAAATGATCAATATGTCTCCACATATAAGACTGATGAAAACCATATTACTCCCACTAAACTTCATGTATTCAACATAATTCCTCAAGATATCGAGAAATATTTTACAACATGATTGACACACTAATTCCAACTCTTTAATGCTTACTTAACACATCCTCTTAAACTTTCAAAATTAACTTAGGATAATTAGGATCTACGAACCCACAGATGGATATAAAATATTCTACCTCTTCTAGAATCGTATTCAAGAAGGTGGTTCTTCAGATCCAATTGACATCATACTACTATGATATGCTTTAATCGCTAAGTGTTATCGAATGGATCAAAGCATTGCAATTGGAGTAAACTCTTTGCCTACCAATTTATCTTTGAAACCATTTTAATGTTCATCCATGCAAATTTCGATCTTAAAAATCAATTTACATTGAAGAGGTCGTACTTTTTCAAGTAAAATTTACCAGGTCACATACCTGACCATCATGCATGGAGTCCATTACGAATCGTATGACTCTAAGTCATAGTAAGAAGGTAAGACTAGAAACAGTCTTTTATAAGTCACAGATTAGAATTTATCACTATTAAGGAGTGATAAAATTCCACCTGACCTCCTAGGTTCCGAAGAAACAACTACTGAACAAGCAATGAGGAAACTTTTTCCGGACCATATGCTCAGTTTGTGGCTCTAGAAACATTTTCTCTCACTCTGTCTTATCAAGAAATAATCGTATTTTTATTGAAAGACAGCATCACGAGTCACAAACGCTTTGTTCTCGTGGTCAATGTAGGATTATTGAGCACTTGTTTCAGTCGGATAACTTACAAATTAGGTACGCTACCCACCCATATCGTATATGGAATGAAATCAGACTGTTTTAAATATGATTTAATATGGTGGGAAAAGAAATAGCAGACAAAAATACTAAAATCCCAAGGTTAGTCAAATGGTTGATTTTGACTTTACAAAGACAAAACCATATCGTATAAGGTTCTGTTTCTCTATTCAACAACACCTTATCTAATAATATGTGTTAGAGAAGTTAACTTGTGAAACCATTTCACAATACTTTTGGTGAAAATCAAAGTCAATACTTAGATATTTCATTTACGATTTGGTCGTAAGTCCTTGATCTAATATTCTTGGTGGTTAGCTACTTCACATTGAAGCTCTTTGAACTTTTCAAAGATTTCTCTTAGCACCTCCTTAAGTAGAATCAAACACAATATCTACTTAAGTCGTCGGTAAATAAAGTGAAGTAGTCATTACCATCTCTGGTTGTGTATGTTATTGGACCACACATATTCTTATTTAATATGGCCAATAACTCACTAGTTCGATTTACTTTTCAATAAAAAGGGCACGAATCATCTTGCCTTGAATACAAGATTCGCACACACCATAAGATTCAAAATCAAATGTTTTAGGGATACTAGTCAATATTAGCCTTTTAATGTGCTACACAATCAAGAATCAAGATTAGATCTGGTACACCAATTTTGAGCCTTTTACAATCTATATGACAAGTAATTTCTAGTTTTAGGTCAAGAATATAATTACCTTTTGATTGGTATGGGATAACCATTGACCAAGTATAGGCATAAAAAGATACAACGCTTGTTCCATTCACAAAAGTGAAACACTTGTGTCATACACTAAAGTGGATACTATATTCTTTATTTAGAGATCATGTACATAATAACTTTTATTAAAGTATACCTCTAAATCTAAAACTAGATTGATCACATTATAACTTTTATATGTCTCTATAGAAATAAAACTACAATAGTTATATTTCCCTTGTGGGTCGACATTTAATCATGGTTAGTCGTCGTACGATTTATTATATGCATTGAATACATTGATGAAAACCATAATGGGTATCTAATACCCAAAACTTGCATTTTAGCAAAATAAATGTCGATCATATTGATATTATGGGTGATTATAGTATACCCAATTTCTAACTCTTTAGAAAACTTGGGACAGATTCTTTTCTTGTGTTCTACACTGTAAGAATAGAATCATCAAAGGTTGGGTTTGACACCTTGCTTGGATTTTGACTTTACTATTCAAAATAGACTTGTCTTTTTCCCTCGCCTTGTGCCAACATCGTGCCAACCTACTCTTGAACCTTGTTTTATTCTTAACAATTAAGAATATAAAATATCTTTCTTAGAGCTCCCACTCACTTTCATGAATCTCTATTTAGACCAATTGATTAAAATATAATGAAGATTTTTCTTCATTTTATTCATGGTTTTACCTTCAAAAAGGATAAACCTTTCATGAAATGACTACGGTACTTGGTTATTCACGATTTTAAATAAATCGATTAACCTAGTCGTCCCAACTAATTTGGCCTCTTTTGAGGTAAGCCTCGATAAGGAGCATTATGACGACATACCAAAAATTATGAATATTTTCGTTGGAGCAAAAAGATTGATGCACCGATGTAATAAGAAAACGTCACTAAAACAAAATCAAAACGTTTTTGACTAAGTTTGACTTATTCATATACTCTTCATAAGAGATATTTGCAATGGTGAATATGAGGATCAAGAAAAATTTATTTTTTCTATAGCTATGGTGGTTTAAACGGAGATTAATTCGAAATAAAAAATGATACCGTATAAATTAATGGAAACTCCTTTCCATGATTGAACGGATTTACAAGTTCGTAGAAAAAAAATATTTGTCATTGCGCGAATAAAATAAATATGAACGGAAAATAAACATTCATTGCTTATATATAATTTACTTGTAAAAAAATTTTAAACAAGTCACTCATATAATGACCCCTCACGAAATTATATAAGTGATTCCAAGACTCATCTTTAGACAAAAAATAGTCATCGTATGCTACCTTTATCTAAAAAATGGTAAGTCAAAACTTGACTAATTCTACCCTTAGAACTCTTGGTTGACGGATTTCAACTAAATCCATCTCCTAGTCCCAAGATAACAGTTATCTCGTTGAGTCCAATCCAATTTTAGCTTGTGATTGTATCACCCTACTTACCCGAGGTAAAAAGGGACCCACGAGTGTGGTAGCCCTAATGAACACGGGGTTCATAGGTGCTTCAATTGTTAAGGCTAAATCTCAATTTGTTTAAAGTCATGTGAGAGGTCTTGTCAATTTAGTTATTAATTCTCTATAAGCGAACTAAGTCGGTGAATTTTGAATAACTTTGAATTGACAATCGAGAAATAAAATGCATGTTGGCGATTTTGGCATGAGCGGAAATCATAAAACAAGCAAATAATAAATCCTAGTATGGCCATCTAGCTAATCCAATTAACTAGACGATTACAAAATCGGAAACCAACTCCTTGGCCCCTTGCCTCTTCATGGTACATGCTCCAAAAAGGCACCGTTTTTTGGAACACCGACTTCCGGAAAATCCGTCTTCATAATAATTAATTACAAAAGATACAAATAAAATTCCTATTATACATTTGATCTAAAAATAAAATTAAATTATTACAAACGGCGAGACGAGATCGCAAATAAAATTACAACCGAATCGTTATTCCCTTACATTACGAGTAATACCGATTAAAATAATCTAGGCCATACTAGGTACAACTTGCATTAAAAATTAAAAAATGACATTCATTCATTCAACAATAACAACATAAATAAAATGCTGTAAAAAATCATGCCAAAATCGCCCTTAATACTTATCATGCTCATTCAAGCTCGGTTTTATGGATTTTTTCGATTTTAACCATTAAAAATCAATAATAAACACTTCAATCGTATTTAAGCTCAAACTAAATATATAAACTGATTTAGAACTCAAAATTAGTCCCCACTAACTTTGTTTGTATTTAATTAGTTCGAATTGATCGTATTTGCTAAATATAGAGGTTTAATCATAACATTTATGAAATAAACCCAAAATAAAATATAAAACTCATAAACATTTGAAACCAAAAATTTTGTAAATTCTGGAAAATTTCCAAGAACTCTAAAAACCAGAAAAATTTGCCCAAAAATTTTGAATAAATTATATGAACAAATAACTTAATATTCAACGGTTTTATCAAATAAAAACCATTAAATATAGTAAAGTAGTGAAACAAATTATAAAATTTCACCAAGATGATATAAAGCATATTATAAAATGTACCAAAAAATTTCAAGACCATAAATGGTCGTTTCAATTTTATGATCATAATGATCTCACTTTATTGACTTTTATCTCATAAAAATCAATAATCATGCAAAACTTAATTACAAGTCACGTAATTTTGCATACAGTATGTATAACATTCATGTGAGATCATATAAAAATTTCATGGCCAGAATCAACATTCAACTAGTTTTAGTTAACTTTTAACATAAAATATGCATATTAACATGATTTAAAGGCCATAAATCAAAATAAATAGCAAATTAATCCCTAAAATCACCAAATTTGACCACAACCATTTTGAGGTCAGTAGGTATGCATGAAAATTAAAAATTTCGTGTAAATCAATTTTGACCACAAATTTTCAATTTTACCCAAGTAATCGTATAACTCGATTTTAATGCTTAAAACCAACATGCATGTAACAATTGAGCTCTGATACCACATGAAAGTCCTAGACCTCTAATTAGACTCCTCTAATTAGTTCATTAAATTAAATTAACTTAATGATTTAGGATCTAGTTATCATGCATGCAAATATAAAAGCGTAAAAGAAAAGATAAGACGAAAACATCCTTACATAGGGAATTTTCGGTTCAATATGGGCACAATAAGAACTCCTTCTTATTGTTCTTGAGCATGTAATTAGTGGATGATCCTCCATAAAATAACCTCCAAAGTAGAAGGTCTCCTTCTTGTTGCACCCAAGATTAAACCCAAATAATCTTAACTTATTATTAACTAGATAATAAGTAAGACATTATATTACTAATATTATTGTATTACTACACTAGTAATAAGACATGAATATTAGTGTTTATGAGAGTTTAGAGAGAAGTTGAGGATTTTAGAGAGATATCTAAAACAAGTGAAAATGAATGAGCAAAAAGAAATGAACAACCAAGTGCACTATATAAGGGCACTTGGCCGGTCATGGTATCACCAAATTGGTGATTATTTTGCTTATTATATTCTCATGCAAATGACTTGAGTGTAGGTAAGAAAATGATAATGATCATGTGTCATAACATGTCATAATCACTTGGTGGAGTGTGGAATTGGTAGAGTAAAATCACTAGTGATTTTGTCTACACAAAACCGGTGCACATGAGTCCACAATGGACCATTTTGATTTTTTGATATTTGTCCTACAAATACTTACAATCATATGTTTAATTATCTTGTATAATTAGATGTTAATTTGATCATAAAACAATTATATGACACAAATTAACAAACAATATGTACTTAACTTTTAAGTGATATTTTACCATTATATCAATATATAATGGAACCCACAATGCCCAAGTAATTTATTTTACAACTCCTTGTAAGTATAATTAACTAATTACCTCTACCTCAAAATTTATGCATTACCTCAACTAATTTAATGAATTAACGATTAATCACTAAATTAAATCTTATTTAATCGTATTAAAATAAGACGTAAAATTTATTCAGTCAGTTATCGTATAATTGACTAATAAACTTAAGTGGAATGAGTTCCTAACTCAATTTTCAATAAATAACTCTCGTAACTAAACGTACATATCAAATATATGTAATGCCCTAATTAAACTGTATCGTATACAAATAATTAGTATTCTATTTGGGTCTCATCCTATAGGTGTGACCTAAAGGGATCAGTTAATCACCGCCGTCATACGACAATAACGTCAAACTCTAGTCAGCCGATCGTTACCGATTTACGTTAATCAACTGACGTGGAGTATCAAAATATACTAATCATGCCACGTATATTTCAAATGAGATTTATTATATAAATGCACTATTGTGGAGGACACTTACTCCAACACTAATTCTAAGCGAAAGTATTCGCAAGAGAGAATTAGGTGAGATCTCGGGAGTCAATGATGAGAGTGGTTTAGTTGCAGAGGGTAGAGGAAGGAAAAATTACAGAGGTGGTCATCGTGGGAGATCTAAGTCACGGGTGAGAAGTGGCCTGACTTGTTAGGATCGTGGTGAGAGTGGTCATGTCAGGAGGGATTGTGTGAATCCCAGGAAAAACCAAGAGCGGCGTAATTATGAGGATGGTAGTACGACGATATCTGTAGAGAGTGAGGGTGATCTTTTGGCTGTGAGTGTCGAAGATCCGATGGAGTCTTGGGTGTTAGACTCTGGTGTATCATTTCACGCTACCCCATGTAAAGATTCCTTTCATAAATTTGTTGGTGGAAGGTGTGGTACGGCTTACTTGGCGAATGGTAAGGCTATGCCAATTATGGGAAGAGGTGATGTGAAAATCCTGACCCCGACGACTGAGGGTAGGTGGGAGCTTACGGATGTCATGTTCATCCCGAACTTCAAAAAGATTTTGATATATGTTGGAAAACTCGATGAAGCAGGCTACAAGGTTGTCTTTGAGGGAAGTTCTTGGAAAATAGTCAATGAAGCTATGGTAGTAGCTCGTGGGACTAAGAGGGAAACTTTATACACCACTGCATGGTGTAGTGACATGAGTAGAGTAGCTGCGGGGGGATGGGGTATAAAGTTATTTCATGAGACTTGTCGCGGGATCCGAAAACTATGCATAGTGGGCCTTACACTAAGCACCGTGTGAGTAAAGTCGGTGGCTTGAAGGCGGAAGGCGGTCCAAGAACGCACAAGGTGAAACTGGCACGCTGAGATGTGTGCGGAAATTCAAGGAGTTCCGAGGAGGCACGTAAGGGTGTTTCGTTCAGGTGGGAGTGCACGCTCCGAGTAGCGATGGGTGAAACCCGACATGTATGGTTGCCGTTGGGAGCAGACTTGGATGACAATGGGTCATGGTTGGACATTACCTTGATTGGGCTTTTGCAGTCGGCATGAGCGGAGACGCGATTGTATTAGGTGGATCGGGTAAATGAGGTGTGTTTCAGTGGTACCTCCAAAAATGTCGGAGGTGGGAGATTGTTGTATTGGTCCTCCATATTTTGGAGTGTGTACACTTAGAATGTCATTTGTCTTTTGTTGACTTGGTGGAAAAGTTCCTGACAAAGTGACAAGCATTTGTTGCTTGTGTGATATTGGCAACAAAGTCACAAATGGTAGGCATGTGAACAGTGCATGAAGAAAATGATGGCCTTTGTGCAGTTAGCAACGTGTAGATGAACACCATACTTTCACTATAAAAGAGATGGATAGTTCACTTCTACGTATCCCTCAATCCTCATAAATCAGTAAGTTATAAGTGTAATAATAAGAGCGGTCTTAAGTCTCTTGTGTATATTACTCTTATTGTAATACTCGGAGTGTGATCAATAAAATCCTAGTGCAACCGCAATGAGGACGTAGCCATTTTGGTGAACCTCGTTATATCTGTGTCCCTTTTATTCTTGTCTTTATTATTGTGTGTGTGGTCATATATATTACCCTACGAAAATTCCCTACATAAGACGGGCAATATCTGTCTTAAGTTTAAGACGGGTCAAATACATAACAAATCACCCCACTTGTTACCTAGAAAATACCAAAAGTTTTGTCTTTATTATCCCTACTTGATACTCCCTCCGTCTCATTCATTTGTTTACCTTTTATATTATTTGTGAGGAGTATTTTAATCAAAGGCAAGGAAATGATTGGAACGGACGAAGTATTATTTGATCAGTGTTAAGCTTTAGAAAGATAGTGTCCGTCTTAAGTAAGACTTAAAAAGAATATGGTTCAAGTCATTGCATGAGATTGACATGTATGAAAGATTTTGGGTATGGATAAGTTCACATAGTACGATGATGTGTGTTAATCGAAAATAAAAAGTGTTGGTCAGTTGTACATTCGAAGGCATGAAATCAAGATCAAATGTTTAACGTAAGGGCATCAAGATCCAAATGTTCATTATAGGTTATGACAATATTAAAAACACAATATTATCCTGTTTTAACAGATTTATTTGGTAACTAACTTTTCACTTAATTGGGACATAATTTGTAAATAATCATGTTTTAAACCATATTTGTGTGAAAATGTCTTACACAAGAATAAGCATACGTTATGAGTATATGACAATAGTAAAAACACAAACTACGGAGTATTATTTAAGACTAACACTATTATTTAAGACTTACATTTTCACACAAATGGTATTTTTTGCCGCCAGCCAGCCACCAGCCACCACACCCTCCCACCTTTCTCTTTGCTTGTCTCCTCTCTCTCTCCCCATTACCACTGCCGCCAGCCACCACACCTTCCCACTACCATCACGATACCCACCACTGCTGCCAGCCACCACACAAACAACCACCACCTTTCTCTAACAAGGTGAGTTTTCATTCTCTCCCTATTTGTTTATGTTTTTTTGTTTTTTACGTCCACCGCATGTTTTGTTTAATTATCTTAGGTTTGATTTTAATTAGGTTTTAGTTTTATATATTTTGAATTTTATTGTCGGTTTTGTTGTTGTAGGTGCGTTGTTGTTGTTGTTGTTGTTGTTGTTGTTGTTGTTGTTGTTGTTGTTGTTGTTGTTGTTGTGGGACGTGTTAAAAAGCCATGGTTTAAAATTTATGTTTAACTTTAGAGGAGGTAGGAACATTGAAGTTCAACGTCTCCCTTGGCTTGGGACGTTGAACTTTAAAGTCCAACAATCAAAATTGACGGGCGTTAGTGCATTTGTATTGTTGATTTTTATCCTCCATACGTTAACATTTATTGTTGTTAAACATTAAAATATGTCGAGTGATATAGTCGATCTGTTTGAGATTATATGTGTTTTTATCTTTTCATTGTGATATGTAAATTCTATACAATACAATTCTTAAAAAGAAATCCAGAAAAAAAAGTAAACTTTAAAATGGTGTCAAGTGAAAGTTATACGACTATAAATGAATAAGATCGACAACATGATAGTTTTAACTTATGTACATATATATGCACGTACATGATAGTTGATAAATACATGTCTGATTTTGCTATATTAAAATAGATTTTGGATTATGTTTATATATATGACAAAAATAATTAAAGCTAACAATATAACATCTCACTTCTCCATTTAACATACAAAAAAATAAGAAATTGATGATTAAAAATAACATATGTTGATGAATTCGAGATTACGTCTTAACAAAAAGAATATTAGAACAAATGTTGACAGGAACGGATAAATATCAACTCTTTGGCATGACGGTCAATGCATCTAACCCATCCTACCGACAAACAAAGTGAGTAAGGATTATCGAACATTTTGCAAACACTTAACCAACCAACTATTATTGAACCTGATAGTCTGTTGGTCCGAGGGTTTCAATTCTTAGATCGTTTTTAAAGCCACATGTGAGTGTTTCACATTGTTAGGAGAAGAGAGAGGGTACCAATTTATAAATAAAAGGGTTACTCCTCCTATATGAAATTTAATTTAGAATGAAACTTCCCTTTAATTTATCAAATAGTGTGTCTCTCCTTTCACGTTCGTGTAAAGCACGAGCGCAATTTCATAATCTAACACATATATCCCTTTCCAGTTTTAAAGAGCTCCATATACTGTGAAAAACATCACCTGAGCCCACTCACCCTTAGTTAGGAGATGAAAGTTTTTTGAACACACAAATCACTTTCGACAATTAATAATGTAAGTGCATCAACATCACAGTAACAAAGATACTCCGTATAATACATATGAACGTGAAGCAATAAATCAGACTAATTTCATAAATGAATTATATATAGAAAGGCCAAAGAGTGTATCAACAAACCTTTAATTATTAAATAAGTACCAACAAGAGATACAATTTTATAAACAAAGCGGCCACTTTACGTCAGATATAGTACCAATTCCTCAATCAAAACAGATATACTCATATACCAACATTTCCATGCATATATTATCCTATATAAGTTCCACAAAAACGAACTTAAAGATCGAAGGGGCAAAAAAATGGTATTTGTCATATACGGAATATAATATAAGCTTCATAAAACCTGTTATAAATAGCAGAAATCGAAAAAAAAAATTACCTCGCCCATGTGTAGGTACAAAATATTCTGGAATGTTGCTTTTTTAAAAGGTAAATAAAATATTTTTAAACAAAGTGACTATCTTTTCATTCCATTTGACGGAGTATTACATGTGAGGTAATATCTCTAATCCTTGTTGTTAGAAAAATTACTCAAAGAAAATTACCTCGCCCATGTGTAGGTACAAAATATTCTGGAATGTTGCTTTTTTAAAAGGTAAATAAAATATTTTTAAACAAAGTGACTATCTTTTCATTCCATTTGACGGAGTATTACATGTGAGGTAATATCTCTAATCCTTGTTGTTAGAAAAATTACTCAAAGAAAAATAAAAACAATATAGTAACATAAATAATTGGATCATACCTTTGTTAACTAAAACTATAAAGAAGGAACAAGATCATCTGGAATTTTAATGGGTGAGTCGCGGAATCATTCAACTCTCCTCAACACGATTTAGGCCCTCCAAATAAATCGTGGCGCATCGTCCCCAAGATAAAATCATCACTATACTAATACTCTCTTACATGCGTATAAGAGAGGTGAAGCTAACTCATACACGAAACACCTGGCTATTTCTTGTTCAAACATAGTTTAGGAATGTTGCTTTTTTTAAAAGGTAAATAAAATATTTTTTTCTAATACATAAAAAATAAGAAGTGTGCTCATATAAACAGGGTGAAGTACATCCTTGTCAACCGCACATAAATCAACCTTTTTAATACCATATAATATAATGTTTAATTCAAACATAACTCTCAAAAAAATAATGGTGAATGTAATTTAAAAATATAATTAATTCACTTTTTTAAATGCTCAAATATTTATCACCTATATAATGACCAATATAATTAATACTTTACACATAATGACCAATATAATTAGGACTTTAAATGCCCTAAAAAATTCAAGACTTTATAAAAATATTTATAGGAAACATTTATACACAAGCAATATAATATGATAAGTAATTAAATTTAGTTTATCGTAAATATTGCTTAGGACATCAATAAATGGTCAAAATTGATTTTACTAAACAGATTAAATTACTACAAATATATATTTTTGTTAAAACATACAACATTACCCCACTTATTTTAACAAAAAATAAAAGTTAAAATAAAGTTTGTTTGAACAAATGTCACGAGATTTCATACATCATAGAAGTGGCTCCACCTTTAAACATCTACATAGTGTATCGGGGACCACGTACTAGAGCTAAAGTGGCACTGCCTTAAAACATTGACTACTTATATGCATGTTGAAAGCCTCACACAGATGACACCTTTGGTGTTTCCAAGCTTCTAAGGTCGCAGATTAATGGCCATGTGCATTAATCCCGGTATTCATGAGTGTATCTAGAAAATGTGCCCTTATTCTCATTGAAGTGGCCTCACTCCAACACTCATATAGGTGATCCATCAAGAATGCACTTGTGGTCAGCATTCTATCCACTCGAGCTATAGGTCATTAAGAGCAAAACCAAATATAAAATTTAAATATTTCTCAATCAAAATGTGTTTTGCTCATCCTTAATAACAGCACAAGTATACATGCATGAATCATAGGGGGACACAAATAATAAAAAACATAATCACATTATAAAGGCATGTCACCCGTCATCATATGATTCGTTTTTCCCTTTAGAGAGTATCCTCATACATGACTAATTTTAAATTTGGGCAAAAGTCAACTCCCCCTTGATGCTTTCACAAAATCATAATCATATTATAAAGGTGATAGGATATCGCACACCTAATCAAAGATAAATACCCTAGATACAAATGAATGTAGTAATAGGGGTCGAACACAAGGAGACGGAAGTTGCTAGCAAGTTGTTATGGAGTGAATTCTATCAAGGTCGGTCACAAATGATTTTTGGTTTGGTGATTAAAACAACAATAATAATAAAGGAAGAGTCTAGGGAGGTCGGGTCACACATGCAAATTATGTAAATGTTCAAGTCAAACTAGGAAATTGATAATAACGATAATTGTTTAGGCTAAAGACACCCACCTCTCGATATTAGTGTCAACCATAGATCGGGTCCTAACGAACTCTCGCTTTGGCTAGGTCGATCTACTAACACATGCTTAGTCTAATTCAATTCCGTGCCTCTCAACTTATAGAAAGAATTAACAAATTTAATCAAGGATTGTGATCAATAATCAAATACTAACAATACAATGCAAGCATGTGATAGAAAAAACTATTTGATATCATAACATCTCATTTCAACATTTGCAAATATTATTTATGCATTGCTTCCCTAATTCCCTAGACAAAGTAACTACTCATGCATAATGATAACTAATCTAATAACAAATGATAAAGTAAACATGATAACTAACAAATAATGGAAATGACAAAGGAAATAACAAAACAATACAAGAAATATAATTACCTCAACAAAGGAAATGAAACTTGGAATTGAAGAATACAATGGAAACCAAATAACTTGCAAATGAACTTGTAATATAAATTGAAATACTTATTTGTAACAACTAATGAAAACTAAGCTATTCTAAACCTAATCTAACAACTAATGATACTATGTAAAAGAGTGTTTTAAGAGTGTAAAATGTTGTACAAGATGATGAGAAAGATGCCTCTAAGTGTCAAAGTCCTTCTCCTTTATATAGGGAGAGGGACTTGAAACGTATGCATTCACATAGCCCAAACCCCGATCGGGGAATGGAAACCCCGATCGGGGTTTCACTAATCCGGCTACAATTGCTTAATTACTCCATTAAATGCTTGAGGAATCATATGCTATGCCTTTAAGCTCCTTAATTCTCCGGTTAATTGCATAGTTTGGCATCCCATGAGCGTCCCTATGTTGAGTTGTGGACTCCTTAAGTTGGGCTTCATTTTGATTTCTCATTTGTACACCAAACCGTTTTACAATCCTCATGCTTGGGCTTGTCATTCTCTATAACATCCTTCCATGGCTTCCATTAGCTTAGTGAACTTTGATTCTTGCTAATGTGCTAGGAAAAAGCCTCTAAATGCTTAGATTCCTACAAAATGTAACAAACACAAGCAATACACCTAGAACACGTAATTAGCTCACAAATATACTAAACAAAGTATAATAATCAAATAAACCAAGCTAAACTAGGGAGTTAAAACTATATATAAAATGGACTCATCAAACTCCCCCAAGCTAAACCCTTGCTTGTCCTCAAGCAAGCACATAATATAATGTATGACAAGGACAAGGGTGCAAGCAATAATCATCCCATCCAAATGCAATTCCCGACTAGTAGCTTTAAATTACAATGAATCAAATCCCGAAACAACTTGGGCATAGGGAAAATGCAATACATGGATGAGATTTACACGACGGCGTGGTATTAAGGACTTCACATGGAAATTTTGACTCTTGCATGATATTTAAATGACATTGGACTTCTCACGGGATAACACTCATGAAATGAGCATGGCATCCCATGAGCATCCAAAGAGCATCCCTATGTTGAGTTATGGACTCCTTAAGTTGGGCTTCATTTTGGTTTCTCATTTGTACACCAAACCATTTTACAATCCTCATGCTTGGGCTTGTCATTCTCCATACTATCCTTCCATGGCTTCCATTAGCTTAGTGAACTTTGATGCTTGCTAATGTGCTAGGAAAAAGCCTCTAAATGCTTAGATTCCTACAAAGTGTAACAAACACAAACAATACACCTATAACACGTAATTAGCTCACAAATATACTAAACAAAGTATAATAATCAAATAAACCGAGCTAAACTAGGGAGTTAAACTATATATAAAATGGACTTATCAAAAGGCATGTCACTTGTAATCATATGTTGATGAGTATTGCGGGTTTAAGTCTTTTGTTGTCGTTGTGGAGTGTCTATTGTTAATCTTTGTCATTGTGGTTGGTATGTTATTGTTTTTACGATGAGTTGGATGATTGTTGACCAGTTGTGCATAGCGCGAAGGTTGTGCTACTGCCAGTTGTGCATGACACGGGAGTGGTGCTACTGCCATATGAGCATTGTACAGAGTATACTACTGCCAATCTATACAGTTGAGCATGGCGCGGTGTCGAGGGACGTTGTGCTAGTGCCAGTTGTTACAGATGGGCATAGCATAGTGTTAGGGGGGCTTGTGCTACTGCAAGTTATTCTATTGGTATGGTATTTGGTTTTGTTTAGTGAAATGTATGGCGAAGTGAGACAAGTTGATTTGACGACTTTAGTTTATTGTTTTCTAATATGGGTTATGTTGTTTAGTTTATTTCTTCTCAACCTTTGGTTTACGCGTGTGAGTTCCTTGTGTTAAAATTATTTTCAATTCTCTGATGAACCAATTGATATTTTTGGCAATTGGAGAGCAGTGAGATAAACAGGTATTGCCAGGAGAGATTTGGATGATGCATGGGATTGGGATGGTATCACGGAAAGAGTCGACCTAGACTATAACAACATTTATCAGTTATTTAATATAACTAATTGGACTTCTGTTGTAATTGTTTCACTTTTTTGTTAGTAATTTAAGATTTTGTAAAACAGTTGTGATGATATAACATTTATAGAATTTAAATTTCAAGTACCTTGTATTGTTTATCTTTATTCTTCACTACCTCAGGCAACCAAGATGGTAACGCCCTTATTTATCTGGAAATGTCTTGTTAAAGGCTCCAAGATAAATGGGGGTGTTACAAAGTGGTATCAGAGCGAATGATCCTAAGACCTAACCAATGAATCTAATGAGCATAGGGTGTGCCTAGCTAGAATGAACCTCGTGTAGCAACTGTTAGGAACCCCTCTTAGTATGCGTAAGGAGACGTCTTCAATACGTATCATGGACCTTCGAGTTTCAAACCGGTCAACACGATGAGAACTAACGAGCGTGGATTGGTAGAGTGGATGTTATATATTAGTTGTGATGCATAGAAGCGTGGTTATGAGCATGAAATGTGACGCATGGTGAAACTACGACTTGTGTGTGATGAACTAGGGTAAGAATGAAAAAAGGAATATGTGAATGTTAGGAAAAAGAGTATAAGAAGTGAATATGGTGGAGATTTATGAGCGAATGAGCACTGCTATAGCTCATTATGCGCCAACTACATATGATGCGTCAACTGCTATAACTCATTATGCGCCAACTCATAGTTAAAGCTCCATACCGCATGGCTCCAACCGAGTTGAAAGAGTTAAGGAAGCAACTTGATGAAATGATTGAAAAAGGTTTCATTCGACTGAGTACCTCGCCTTGGGGTGCTCCCGTTCTCTTTGTGAAGAAGAAGGATGGTTCCATGAGACTTTGTATTGACTACCGTGAGTTGAACCAAATTACAATCAAGAACAAGTATCCTTTGCCAAGAATTGAAGATTTGTTCGATCAACTAAAGGGTGCTTCTACTTTTTCCAAAATTGATTTGAGATCCGGATACCACCAAATTCCTGTTCGTGATACCGATATACCGAAGACCGCTTTTAGTACAAGATGTGGTCACTTTGAGTTCAAGGTGATGCCTTTTGGTTTGACTAATGCTCCCGCTATTTTCATGGATCAAATGAACCGCACTTTTAGTGAGTATCTTGAAAAGTGTGTAGTGGTTTTCATCGACGACATCCTTATTTTCTCCAAGATCGAAGAAGAACATGTTATTCATCTTAGGACCATTTTGGGTGTCCATCGTCGTCAAAGGTGGTTTTCCAAATTCTCCAAATGTGAATTTTGGTTACCTAAGGTGTCCTTTCTTGGACATGTAATTTCTAAAGAAGGTGTGATGGTAGACCCTTCTAATATTGAAGCCGTGGTTGATTGGAAAAGTCCAACCGATGTTAGAGAAGTCCGAAGTTTTCTTGGTTTAGCCGGTAACTATCGTCGATTTTTCAAAAATTTCTCAATGCTTGCAAGACCGATGACTCAATTATTGAAGAAAGAAACCAAGTTCGTATGGAATGAAGCTTGTGAAGCCGCTTTTCAAGAATTAAAGAAGAGGTTGACTACCGCCCCGGTGTTGACTTTACCTGAAGATGGTGTAGACTTTGATGTCTATTGTGATGCTTCCAAGATGGGATTGGGTTGTGTACTTATGCAAAATAGGAAAGTGGTCGCTTATGCCTCGAGACAGTTGAGAGTTCATGAAGTGAACTACCCTACTCATGATCTGGAATTAGCCGCTATGGTCCATGCCTTGAAAGTGTGGAGGCACTATCTTATTGGTGTTCATTTTCGCATATTTACCGATCACAAGAGTTTGAAGTACATATTTACTCAAAAGGAGTTGAATATGAGACAAAGAAGATGGTTGGAATTGGTAAATGACTATGATTTTGAATTGATATACCATGAAGGGAAGGCCAATGTTGTTGCCGATGCTCTTAGTAGGAAATCTTCTCATGCCTTGAATGTTATGTGGGTGCTACCCGATGATCTTTGTACCGAGTTTCGAAAGTTGAAGTTGGGGTTCGTGGAGCGAGGATTTGACTATGCTAGTGCCATGGTTGCCGAACCCGTTCTTCTCCGCGAAATCCGCGAAAGTCAAGTTGATGATCCTACCTACAAGTCCATTCAAGCCAAGCTTCTAGCAACAAAAGCCAAAGACTTCAAGGTCGATGACAAAGGTGTCCTTCGACTCCATGACCGAGTGTTCGTACCTAATGCTTTTGACTTGAGGAAGCGAATTCTAGATGAAGCTCACCTTTCTCCCTACTCTATCCACCCCGGAGGTGATAAGATGTATAAAGACTTGAAGCTACAATTTTGGTGGCTGAATTTGAAAAGTGATGTTGTGTCCTATGTTGGAAGATGCTTTACTTGCCAACAAGTGAAAATCGAACACAAGAGGCCCGGTGGATTTCTACAACCTTTGGATATTCCACTATGGAAGTGGGAATCTATTTCTATGGATTTTGTCATGGCTTTTTCGAGGACCGTTGGAAGTAAAGATGTCGTAAAGGTTATTGTTGACCGCTTGACTAATAGTGCCAGATTCATCCCGATCAAGGAGACTTGGAGTTTAGATCGACTAGCCAAAGCCTAAGTTGATGAGATCGTCAGATATCATGGTGTTCCCAAGGAGATCATATCCGACCGAGATCCGAGGTTTTGTTCGAGATTTTGGAAAGCCTTGCAAGAAGCAATGGGTAGTAAGTTGTTAATGAGTACCGTTTTCCATGCCGTTACCGATGGTCAGACCGAGAGGACTATCCAGACTTTAGAAGACTTACTTAGGGCTTGTGCACTCGATTTCCAATCTAGTTGGGAAAAGAGTCTATTGTTGGTGGAGTTTTCTTACAACAATAGCTACCATGCCTCGATCAAGATGGCTCCTTACGAAGCTCTCTATGGAAGAAAGTGCTGAAGTCCTATTTGTTAGAATCAATTGAGTGATGTTCGTGATTTAGGTTCCGATATCCTTTTTGATACCATTGATCATGTGAAGGTCATCCGTGATAGGATGAAAGCTGCTCAAGACCGACAAAATCCTATGACAATGTCCGAAGAAGACCGTTGGAATTTGAAGTTGGAGATAAAGTGTTCTTGAAAGTATCTCCGATGAAAGGTGTTAAAAGGTTTGGTGTAAAGGGTAAATTGAGCCCGAAATACATTGGACCCTTTGACATTGTGAAAAGAATTGGTGTCATAGCGTACAAGTTGGACTTGCCCTCGAATTTGAGCAAAGTTCATGATGTCTTCCATGTTTCTCAATTGAGGAAGTACATTAGTGACCCGAGCCATGTTCTTCAAGCCAAAATTCCCAAGCTCGAACCGAATCTGTCCTTTGAAGAGAAGTCAATCCGCATTCTAGATCACAAGGACAAAAAGTTGAGAAGTAAAGTGGTGCCTTTAGTGAAAGTTTTGTGGAGATCTGGTAATGTTGAGGAAGTGACGTGGGAACCAGAAGCTACCATGCGTGCTAAATATCCAAGCCTATTCGTTTAAGGTATCTTTCTTTCGCTCAAGTTTCAAGGGCGAAACTTTTTAAAAGGTGGGGTGATTGTAACACCCGCAAATGTACCCTATTTTATTTTTAAAATATTATACGGATATTAGTTAGCGTAATTTTAGATTTAGTTTAGAACTTACTTTCCCGTGTCTAATTTAGCAAATCTGAGTTCGTATTCGGACTCTACTCGGAATTCCGTGTGCTTTTTCCCATTTTTTTCCACTCACCTTATTTAATCCCCTACTCCCCCATTTTCCACTCACCTCTTCTTCCTCACCAAGCAACCAAAACCCTAACCACCATTTGTGAATCAACTCAAGTTTCTCACAAGTCATCCATTCCTCACTCAAATCCCTTAATTTTCATCATAATATTCCCCTCTTATCGTCCTCTACCTTGTGTGGTAATAAATTACTGTCTTTCTCATTTTCAATTTTTCCGTCTTTCTTAAAGGTGAATTGTATTCATCTTTTGGTGTCTTTGTATAGGTGGAGACCTTCAAGACCCCGACAAGGATTACTATCTCGTGGAGGAAGACTTAGAAGACGATTGAAGACGCACAAAGGTAACGGTGAAGGGTTACTCGATATCAATACGTGTTTTAAATGCTTTAATTGATGTTACCCAACGTTAAGTGACGATTATAATGCATTTAATGTAGTTTGATGTTAGTAAATGTGGTTGGAATTGGATGAGTAGCCTTAGAATTTATGTTGGTTGATGATTGTTGATGATTGTTGATAATTGTTGATGATTGTTGATGATTATTGGTGTTGTTTGATGATTTCGTGTGATGTTAGTCCCAGCCGGCCGACCGGCTGGGAGTGCGGCTGAAGTGAAATGACATTTTCGAGAATTTTTGGGTATTGTGTAAGTCTCAGCCGGCCGACCGGCTACCGGTCAGCCGACCGGCTGGGACACCCCTCTCTTTTCTTCTTTTCTTATGTTGGCATGTGTTCCCAGCCGGGTAGCCGGCTGCCGGTCCTCTTGATCGGCAGGGACATCCCTGTATTTTTGGTAGTGTTTGATTGTTGCTGAAGTGCCAGCCGGGTAGCCGGCGGCCGGTCCCCTTGACCGACTGGCACCCCCTGTGCTCCCTTCTCCATTTCTTTCCTTATACTCTCACTTATAATAGTTTGTACGGTTCATTTGTCGTATAAATTTACGTAATAGCTTTAAATATTCATGTTTAGAATATATGATATCCCACTCGCTTATATCGCATGTTTTGTGACGGTTTTTGATATGTCCCCCTTTGAGTCGGTTTTACCTATGTTTTGATTTGAGCACTAATCGTTAAGTGCTATGAACTCTCATTCCCCGGCTATACCTCCTTGCTCGTTAGACTGGAATGTCAAAACGAGGAGGTGTATCCTTAATGCTTGTATGCATGTTTTAGTGGGGACGATATGACGACGTTGTTGGGAGGCGAACGCAATGCGTTGATCGACCCGGCCGTCAAATGTCGTATCCTTGCAAGGTGGTGTCATTGCATGTAGCGTACCGCTTGATTATGATCCTTTTGCTCTTTCCGCCTCTTTCGTGTAGTTGTGACCGAATTTGGGGTACTCGGCTTCTGTGTTTGACTGAGTCTTGGATGCGAAATGTGTATCGCATGCCGAATCGGAACATGTTTATTCCAAGAGTTTGGCTAGGTTTAGACTAGGACCGTATTATTATCGTCGTCCTACCGGAAGAAATGAGTCTTTCATATACAAAACGTTTATCGTGTATGGTTCAGGGAAATGTTTATCCCGTGGACGTGTTTTGATCATTCTTGCTATGTACATGGTGCTAGTGCGTGTCATTAATCGTGAGAGGTTATATTACCATATTCGTATGTGTGGATGGATGTTTATATGTTGATTATTTATGACCGTTGGATGACTTGGCGTGGTTTATATGTCGAGTCTCTATCTTATCAAGTATATGCCACTAACGGTGAGATGTAAGCCCTAGTGAGTATATATTTGCCTAAGGGTGTCTTCCCCGAGTCTGTCTATAATCTGATGCTTACAGTTTTGTACTTCATGCGCCTATATCTTTATATATTGAAATGCTTATTTATACTTCTTGTAATTCACATATATATATATATGTATGCTTCTACTTGTCTATTACCGTTTAAGTATGTTATTTGTGATATGGCTTGGAGAACCCAGAGCCCACTGACTGTGGCGTTCATGTTTCATGAATGTACAGGTTGCTTGGCTGGATCTTTGCTTGTTTTTGGGTTCGGGTGTGAGCTAGCGAGCGTTGGACTTGACAATTCACCCATAGACGTTCTTATCTAGTTTACTAAACAACGTTTATGTTTGATAACCTTTTGAAAGACTACGTCTCTTTGTAGTATGTTATACTTTAGTTTGTAATTATTTGACATTCCTCGTACTCTTCTTTTGGCATGTAAAAAGTTTCAAAAATATCGTATTTTCCGCTATATAAATTGCATGCTTGTTATGTTTTATTTCCGCTATCGCGAGGGTTGTCACATCTGCAGTAAGATGAGGTCGGAGTTTGATAGCTTGAAAATAACGGAGGAGATAACAATGGAAGAGGTCGGAGCTGGCAGAGTATGTATCTGATCTGAAGCTCAGTGAGAAGATCTTAGCTGTACAATTTGAGAAGGGTTTGTCAGTAAGGATTATTAAGAGGTTAGCAACTGGAGAACTAACGAGTGTGAGTAAGGTGTAGCAGAGGGCAGGGGCATGCTGAGAGAGTAGCTCACATGCTGAAGAAGCATAAGTTAGAGAAACAAGAGAAGAAAAAGGGTGAGACGGTTAATGAAAGGCAAGGAGCTAGCAAGTAGCAGAGTTACGACCCGTTTATATCTTATACAGCTGGTGGGTCTAATGTGACCGCGGGTATGACACGTTGTGGGGAAAAGAGTCTCAGCCAGACTTATGTTCGCGGGAGGAAGCGTTTCAATTGTGATAAAATGAGACATTGAGCTTTTGAGGTAGAAGTGCACCAAGAAATACGGAGGTGGGAGTCAAGGGAGTTATCAAACCCCAGCGCCGAGTTTTGGGAGCAACAGGAATCCGGGTATGTGGAGCATTCAAATGAGCTACAATAACGATCAACGAAATGGAGGTGACTGGAGTAACGGAGGAAGTCCGTTGGGGGCAGCCAATGAGGTACAGGCAAGCCGGGAGAAGAGTAATTAAAGCGAAAGATAGGGTGGAATATAGGGTGGAATATAGATTAATTAGTTAGGTGGACTTGAGGATTGATGTGGTGTGGGTGCTCAGGAGTCTATCAGTAACGGAGGAAGTTTGTTTTTAGGGGGATAGAATGTGATACTACTAAGATTTATATGACTTTGCAATAATTTCGCTTGTGTTTGCTATAAATGTGCTTTTAAATTATATAGTGGTTAAAGAATAATATGAGTGAAATGAGTATTATTTGATTGATAAGTGGATAAGTGTTTGAGTTGTGGAACTTATAACGTGATGGTGGTGGCTGTGGGGAAGAGTATGCGCTAACTTCGGGACAAAGTTTCTTTTAAGGTGGGGAGACTGTAATACCCGTCATTTTAAAGGCTAGAGTATCAAGTAAGTGTGTGTGCCTGCGTTATAGGGGTTATTAAAGGCGTTTGCGTGGTAGATCGATCGACCTAGGGTAGGGGTCGATCAGCATGTGCTAAGGTCGTTCGACATGCGTGATGGGTCGTTCGACCTAGGCAGGGTTTTAGGGCAATCTTAGTTTTGGTGACTCAAATCAATCGACCTGAGTATTCCTTAATTGTTTTATAATTAAACCTTTTGGGAAATCTCAGTTTTGCTGACTCTACTTATTCCCTAACTTTAATATAAACCTAAACCTATAAATACCCCATACCTTATTCAGTTAACAGTTTTTACCCATCTTATAATTACTCAAACCTAAATCCTAAGAGACAGAGAAGGGAATCGAAGCACGTCTCAATCTATTGCATTCGTGCCTTCTTGTAAGTAACCTTATTACTAATTTCAGTCATTATCGTAGTATTTAGATCGTTAGAATTGTGACCTCAGGTTGGTTTGAGTTAATCACTAGCCTTCATAATTATATGATTGAGTTGTTTATTGTATGTTATTCTTATATGCGTAATTAGGGGACGGATTTCTAGAGGAGCGCTTCTAGTTAATTAATTATCGCTCTGTCTCGGAATTTTGCTTAAAAGTTAGGAATATCATACTCTTTGTTGTACTGGTAAATCGATGTTGGATTTATGGTGCGTTGAAGTGACAAATTTCGTGTGGGGGTCGATCGACTTAATTGACAGGTCGGTCGACCCAGGTCGGTCGACCCGTGTTGGCTGAGGTTGGTCGACATGTTGTCTTGGTTGATCGACCTAGGCTATGGTTTGGCTCGTTTGTATTGCGCAATATTGTTATTTTTGCAATCGATTAATGTTATTTTTGTTGAATGATTCGTCACGTAATGTGTATGAGGTTGTAATTGTGGGGATGATGTTAATGGGTATTGCGGTGTCAAATTTTGTGGTATCGTTGTTGAGTGACTATTGTTAATCAGGGTCATTGTTGTAATACCTATGGTATTACTCGGTCGAGTTGGGTGTGTACTCGGATAGATGTTTGTTCTACTCGGTCGAGTTGAGTTTTAACTCGGTCTAGTTCGTTGGTGCTAGGTCGAGTAAGGTAGTCACTCGATCGAGTGAGCTGGTACTTGGTCGAGTGATGTGCTCACTCGGTCGAGTGGCTCTTTTTGGGAAGTTCCTATATGTGTCGACTTGGTCGAGTTCTTTGGGTACACGGTGGAGTGTGTCGTACTCGGTCGAGTGGCCTTTTACTCGACCCAGTAATTGTCGAATACATTGAGTTATTATTTTTTTCTTCGCGTGGGACCTAGTTTAATATAAAAGGCTTTTCTCTCTCTTGTTTCCTCATAATTTTTCATTAGTAACATAAACTCTCATCAAAACTCTATTATCTCTATAGTTAATCCCTAATTGCTCTCTAATTACTTTTTAATCTTCTCTTGGAATTGTGGTGGATTTCAATATTCTAGATCTTTCTTTTATATTTTCCAATCTTTGTAAGTAATCTTCATCCTTAATCTTGTGATTTTATCATATCATCTTTTAAGTTATATTTAGAGTAATTAGTATGTAATTACTGATTAGGTTCATTATTAAGATGAGATTAATGTTATTAGATTGTTATACATTGTTTAGAATAGATTATTATGATTATATTGAGTTAGATTATTCTTGATAGAGTAGAATTTGGGGGAAATGATTATAGATGATGGAATTGTTGTTGTTTAACCTAGAAATTGGGGGAAAGTGTTGTAGATTATTGTTTATCGTTTAATAGTATGAGATTTGAGATAATATGACCTAAATTATGATTATTAACCTTGATAATGTTAGGATTACGGGAAATATTTGTAGTTAGTAGTAATTAGTCTTGTTTCATAGGATTTGGTAGTAATTGGTAGTAATTGTTATTACTATGATATTGTAGGTGGCGACTTTGTAGAGGAGGATTTCTAGCCTTACTTCTTGTTATTGCTTGTAAGATTGATTTGTTAAAAGGTAGGTTAATCCTACTCGATTTATGTTTATATGATTGATTGATGTGGATTATGATATGATTGTGACATGTTGATTAGAGTTTGGGTGATTGATTGTGTTTGTGATATATTTGGTATATGGGAGATGATATTTATATGGAGCGGTTGCGAAAAACCGGCTTCATAGACTCTGTAGGTCGCTCCTCATGGTTCCCGCCATGCAGGAGACAGTGCACGTGGTTATGACCTGGGTCGGGGGTGTCCTGCTGCGGTAAGGCCCATTCTGTCTACGGCGTGCCCTAGACACGGCGGTGTGCTACTTGATGGCACCGCGAATAGTGGTACGGTTTACTCCTTATGGCCTCGTGGTGCGCTACTTGATTGTATCAGATATGTATGATGATGATATTTTGATTTCATATGGTTGGTTATGTACATGTAAACCGACCGTTGTTATTGTTTTATCTACCGTGACATATACGATGTTTTCGGCGTATGACGAGTAGTCCTTGAGCAAATATGATTGATGATGTCTTTGATTTTGCTCAGGCTTGGCGATGGATCACCTAGTAATTATGACTTGTTGAGTTGGACTTAGTTTTTATGATTATGATAACTTGATTTGAGACTATATTTGATACATCCTACCCTCGGAAAACGGGGGAGTAACACCTTCCCATACTTAGAATTGCTTAAACGCTTTGGGTATGGCGGGGTGTTACAAAGTGGTATCAGAGCGACGATCATGGAACCTAGACTAATCAACCTAAGGAACATAGGGTGTCTAATTAAAACGAAACCGAGGTGAGTTAAGTGGAGCCAATTTGCTAAAAATGGGGAAATGCCCCCAATTGCACTACCACCCTCTAGTTCTCTCACCGCTCACTTAACATAGGTGGATATAGGTTGGGAAACGATGTGATGTATTGTTTGTGTCTATATGATGATTATGTTGTGTGAAATGTACTAGTACTTGTTGTTGATGATGCCGGAATTGAAATGATGAGGAGATTTGATATGTGAGAATGGATATGGTATAAGGCATGTTGATATGCTTGAGAGCATGATATATGTTGGAGTTGGAGTGAAAATTTGATTTGAATGATGTTTGACGTGTTTTTGTATTTATTTATTTTGATTTTTGAGGCTACAGGTGTTCACTCGGGCGAGTAAGATTAAGCACTCGGCCGAGTAGTGGTGACACGACCGAGTGGCTAGACTACTCGACCGAGTGGCTAGACTACTCGACCAAGTGAGGATTTTTGGGAACTCCTTGATTGTTGGCATTCAGTCGAATAGGAGTAGGACTCGGCCAAGTAAGGGTTTATCGACCGAGTGGGATTTGTAACTCGGGTGAGTATGTATAGTTACTCGACCGAGTAAGCGAGCAACTCGACCAAATGGAGACCCTACTCAACCGAGTTTGCTTTGTTTTCTTGTGCATATGTTGATTGTCTAAGGTAAGTTAATGGAATGTTAGGATTTGTTTTGTATCTCTTATTTATATAAGGAATGGTGAAAAAAGCTAGCGTTAACTCCTATGAAACCATGAGTGTCGAGGATATTGGGTGTTTGATTGAACAAAACGGACATAAGCTCTATCATAGCTCGTCATCGTCCCATCAAGTACGAGTGAAATAGAGCACCTAAGCAACAGGATGAATGGAGAAGGCATATGGAGAATATCTTTGATGTTAAAAATTGCCTTGATGCAATGTAAGTGAATCAATCAGCCTTCTATGTTGGAGGAAAGGTTCGGACTATGGTGGCATTCAAACCGAGAGCAAATGAGGGAATAGTGCAAGGCAACAGATGAGGGCTACATCCCATGGTGGAATTTCAAAGGCGAGTTGAAAGATGAAGTCATCCCGGAGCATATCTGTAGCCATCTACATGTCGAGTCTGACGAGTACTACACGAAGTTCATGGAGCTTGTCAATCATGTGGATGACATGCACATTAGTCAACCACTTCTGGCGGTCCAATTTTAGAAGTGGCTAAGTCTCGACATCATGAAAATGATGACCGACGGAACATTTGTAGATGTGAAAGAGGTGTATAATAGGGTGGGTAATGCCAAGATAATGGTGGCCATGACCATGGAGCCTGGAGAATTGGGAGGTGAAAAGAGAAAGGCGGAGAGTGAAGGAGGTGGACAATCAAGCTTTAAGAGGGGTGGATTCTCTCAAGGCCGGACTTTTTCCGGTGGGAAATTTGGAGGGATAGCTTGCTTTGGAGGTGGAGGAGGAGGTTCATACCGGAGTGCTCCTATTCCGGCACGACGACAATGCTATGGGTGTGGTGGCTTCGGTCACAAGAAGAATGAGTGAACAAGTGGTGCAACCTCAATGCAATCCTCTTTCAACCAAGTTAGTTCTTTCCGTGGTAGGAGTCAAGGTGGTGGAAGTTATCGCCAAGGTGGAGCATGGAACCAACAACCAAGATCATTCAATCAAAGAGGCTTCAATCGGTCTAATTCATTCAACCATCCGAATAAACTAAGTGTTGGAAGAAGACCGGAAATGAGTGCTTCCAATAGCACGGTCCAAGGAGGATCGAAGCAAAGCGAGAAGCTATTCATGATGAACAAATAAAAAGCGGCGGAGGACGCTCAAGCTATGACGGGTACTTTCCTTGTTAATGGTCATCCTTTATTTATATTGTTTGACTCGGGTTCCACGCATTCTTTTGTGGCCAAAGACCATGTTACGACTCTAGGATTGAGGGAGGGTGAGCCTATTCATGATAAAATATTCATTCCATCAGGAGAGTCTTTACCTTGTGGCAAGTTATATACAAATGTGTCTTTGATAATGGGTTGTGTATATTTTCCTATTACTTTTTTGGAATTTCCTTTAATGGTTTCAAGATTATAATTGGGATGGATTGTTTGGATAAGTATAAAGCATCCATTGATTGTAATCTTAGAAAAGTGACTATTAGGGGACTGAAGGGTGTAAGGGTTTCTTATAAGGGAGTCGTAGTTAGACCGAGGGTTAAGCATATAGCGGCTATGACCCTCAACACTCTTTTGAGGAACGGCATCCTATGGTGTTGTGTCGTGTTCGTGACACAACTACACAAGGGTGGAAGAGCTTGTGTCGGGTGATAGTCAATTGTTGAGGAGTACGCCGATGTGTTTTCGGAGGAGATTCTGGGGTTGCCTCCCAATAGGGATGTCGACTTTGGGATTGAATTAAAGCCGGGAATGGGGCATATATCCAAGGCATTGTACCGCATAGGGCCAAAGGAATTAGTATAATTGAAGAAGCAGTGGGTGAATTTGTTGGATCAGGAATATGTGAAGCCTAGTGTGTCTCTCTGGGAACACCGGTTTTATTTGTCAAGAAGAAACACGGCAGTATGCGGTTGTGCATAGATTACCGTGAGCTTGATTGGGTGATAGTGAAGAATAACTATCCTTTGCCGAGGATAGATGATCTCTTCGATCATTTGAATGGGGCGGTTGTCTTTTCAAATATTGACCTTCGATTGGGTTATTCACCAGTTGGGGATTTGAGATGAGTATGTTCCCAAGACGGCGTTTTGGACTCGGTATGGCCATTATGCGTTCATCGTTATGCGGTTTGTTCTTACCAATGCTCTAACAGTTTTCATGGATCTCATGAACCATGTCTTTAATCCTCACCTCGATAAATTTGTGGTAGTTTTTATTGATGATACCCTTGTGTATTCAAAGACTCAGCAGGAGCATGCGAAGCACCTTCGAATTGTGTGGCTCAACTTGACAGATAACCAATTGTTCGGTAAACTCTCCAAATGTGAATTTTGGCTTGAGAAAGTTTCATATTTTTGTGGCATGTAGTGTTGAAGGATGGTGTGTTCGTAGGTTCTACCAAAGTGGAGGCTGTTTCGCAGTGGGTAGTACCAAAAAGTGTCACCGAAACTAGAAGTTTCCTTGGATTGGCGGGTTACTACCAAAGATTTGTCAAACACTTCTCAAATATAGCAAGGCCAATGACCGAGCTTATGAGGAGAGAAAATCATTTCAAATGGTATGCGGGGTATGAGTCGGCGTTCCTAACTCTTAGGGAATGATTAACCACGGCCCCAGTGCTTGTTCTACCGGATGGAAGCGAGGATTTTGAAGACTACACTTATGATTCAAAGTTTGGGATGTGATGTGTTCTACAACAAATAGGGAAGGTGATTGCTTATGCATTGCGTCAACTCAGGCCCTATGAAGAAAATTATCTTACCCATGATCTAAAACTCGGAGCGGTGGTATTTGCTTTGAAGATCTGGTGCCATTACTTATATGGAGCAACCTTCAAAGTGTATTCGGATCACAAAAGTCTCAAGTATATTTTCACCCAAATGGAGCTTAATATGCGAGAAAAGAGGTGGATTGAGCTAATAGACGACTACGACATGGAGCTTGAGTATCATAAAGGGAAAGCGAACGTTATTGTCGACGCCTTGAGCCAAAAGTCGTTACATTCCTTATGTACGGCTTTATCCTGGATGAAGTTAAGAGATGAGGTGAAGGAGATGGGGATATACCTGATTGGAAGAGGAGAAGCGATAAGCTCTTGATGATTGAACTAGAATTTTGTGAAGAGATTTGAGCCAAGCAACTTTCTGATCCACGGATTGTAGAATGGAAGGGAGATGTAGAGAAAGGGGAAGCTTCGAAGTTTCAAATTCATGAAGATGGTAGTTTGAAATTTGATGGTAGGTGGTGTGTGTCTAATGATAATGAAGTGAAGGAGAAGATATTGAAGAAAGCTCATTACTCACTGTATTGCATTCATCGGGGGAGGGGGGGTGAAAAGCTCTACAAAGACTTAAAGAAGACTTTTTTGTGGCCAGTTATGAAGAAGGAGGTAGCAGTTCGTTGCAAGATGCCTCACTTCTCAAAAGGTGAAGATTGAGCATAGAAGACCGCAGAGGAAAGTTAAATATTTAGATGTGCCAAAGTGGAAGTGGGAATCGATATCAATGGACTTCGCTGTTAGGATGCCTAGGACTTCAAAGGGAAACAACGTGATTTGGGACATGGTCGATCGATTGTCTAAATTCGCACACTTTGTGCCAATGAAGGATACATGAAACAAGGTGGAATTAGCAAATGCATATCGTAGTTACATTGTTAAGCTTCATGAAGTGCCTAAGGACATATTTTTCGATCGTGATGCGGGGTTTATTTCCATATTTTGGCAAGAGCTTTAAGATTAGTTAGGGACTCAATTGAAGATAAGCACAACATTTCATCTGGCAACGGATGGAAAGACGGAGCGGCTATTCAAGCTCTTCAAGACCTTCTTCGTTCTTGTGCCTTAGATTTTGGCGGTTCGTGGGAAGATAGGGTTGAATTGGTGGAGTTTTCATACAATAATAGCTTTCATGCCAGCATCGTTGTGGCTCCTTTTAAGGCGTTGTTTGAGAGGAAGTGTAGGAGTCCTATTTTCTAGGACGATATATCCGAGAAAGTTGAGTTGGGTCCGGAGATGATCGAAGAGATGGTCGATCAAGTGAAGGTAATTCAACTGAAGAAGAAAGCGGCTCAAGACCGGCAAAAGAGTTATGCCGATCTTCGACGCCGTGATATGGAGTTCGAGCTCGGTGACAAGGTTCTATTGAAGGTATCACCAATGCAAGGGGTGATGATATTTGGGAAGAGAGCAAGGTTAGTCCTAAGTATATTGGTATGTCGATATTTTGGCTCAAGTTGGCGAGGAGGCTTATCGTCTTGATCTTCCTATGGCGTTGGAGAAGGTTCATAATGTCTTTCATGTGTCTTAGCTAAGGAAGTGTTGGAGTAAGTGTCCTCCACAATAGTGCATTTATATAATAAATCTCATTTGGAATATACGTGGCATGATTAGTATATTTTGATACTCCACGTCAGTTAATTAACGTAAATCGGTAACGCTCGGCTGACTAGAGTTTGACGTTATTGTCGTATGACGGCGGTGATCAACTGATCCCTTTAGGTCACACCTATAGGATGAGACCTAAATAGAATACTAATTATTGAGACCTAAATAGAATACTAATTATTTGTATACGATACAGTTTAATTAGGGCATTACATGTATTTGATATGTACTTTTAGTTATGAGAGTTATTTATTGGAAATTGAGTTAGGAACTCATTCCACTTAAGATTATTAGTCAATTATACGATAACTGACTGAATAAATTTTACGTATATCAAAAATCAAAATGGTCCATTGTGGACTCATGTGCACCGGTTTTGTGTAGACAAAATCACTAGTGATTTTGCTCTACCAATTCCACACTTCACCAAGTGATTATGACATGTTATGACACATGATCATTATCATTCTCTTACCCACACTCTACCTATTTGCATGAGAATAAAATAAGCACAAAAATCACTCATTTGAGTGAGTCTTGACCGGCCATATGGCCCTTATAAGTGAACAAGAGTTGTTCACATTTTGGCTACTTCATTTTTTTGATGCTTATTTCTTACTTCTCTTTCTAACTCAACAACTCTCTAAAACTCACATGCAAACTAATATTCATGTCATATTACTAGTGTAGTAATACAATAATATTAGTAGTATTAATTCTTACTTATTATCTAGTTAATAATAAGTTAAGATTATTTGGGTTTAATCTTGGGTGCAACAAGAAGGAGACCTTCTTCTTTGGAGGTTGTTTTATGGAGGATCATCCATTAATTTCATGCTCAAGAACAATAAGAAGGAGTTCTTATTGTGCCCATATTGAACCAAAAAATCCCAATGTAAGGATGTTTTGGTCTTATCTTTTCTTTTATGCTTTTATATTTGCATGCATGATAACTAGATCCTAAATCATTAAGTTAACGTAATTTAATGAACTAATTAGAGGAGTCTAATTAGAGGTCTAGGACTTTCAGGAAGTACGCGAGCAATCCATCTCATGTTTTAGTAGCCGATTCTATCAAAGTGGATGAAGTTTTCAACTATGAAGAAGTGCCGAAGGAGATTCTCGATCGCAAAGTTTGAAAGACTCGAAGAGGAGAGACAAGGTTAGTGAAGTTGTAATGGTCCAACCATAACGTCGAGAAAGCTACTTGGGAGACTGAGGACTCGATGAGGAAGCGGTATTCTCATCTTTTTTAGGTATAATCGATCACATGGGCGTAACCTTTATTTTAAGGGGGGTGAGATATAGTCGTTTTCTTAAGTCTAAATTGTGTCCGATCTTTTGTTGTTTAATGTTGTTTTGTTCGCGTGCGGTGTGTCATCGTATTGAGATTTGGTTGGTTGATGTGTTGAAGTGTGGAGGTTAGAAAGTTGGATGCGGTGATGTTATGGTAGCGGTTTTGGTCATTTTCGTATTGTGTGAATTTCAGGGACGAAGTTCTGTTTAAGGGGAGAAGATTATAATACCTCTGGTATTACTTGGTCGAGTTGGGTGTGTACTCGGCTGAGTCTTTCTTCTACTCGATCGAGTTGGTTGGTGCTCGGTCGAGTGAGGTAGTCACTCGACCGAGTAAGCTGGTACTCGGTCGAGTGATGTGGTCACTCGGTCGAGTGATGTGGTCACTCGGTCGAGTGGCTTTGTTTGGGAAGTTCTTGTATGTGTCAAATCGTCGAGTGCTTTGGGTAATAGGTGGAGTGTGTGGTACTCGGTCGAGTGGCCTTTAACTCGACCGAGTAATGGCTAGACTTTTCGTGAGTCTCCAAATTAGTATTTTTATCCACTACAAACTCAAACTAGTAGTAAGTGTAAGTAGGGGTCGATCCCACAAGGAAGGTGTTTGTTTATTGTGAGTTTATGCAACTAGTTCTAAGGTAACCAATTTGGGGGATTTGATATGTTGATATTCTAAGTCTACTAAAACGAGAATGAAATGAAATATAAAGACAATATAAATAATTGAAAATGTAGAACAAATACGAGAATGATTCTTGAACCAAGTAATTTCCACCAATATGTTATGAATTGATCATTGACTCTTCCAATATATTTCAATATTGAATACTTTGCTATGAAGTTGTCGACTTCTAATTCCACTTATTAATGATTATTAGTTACAAGCGTAAACAAATAGTCCTTACAATATCGTCAATTTAGTCAAGCGCTCAATTGTATAAAGATTGTAGATTAAAGCGATGGAATTTAGCAAAGATAAACGAATGAAGAAACAAGCGTTGATTCACTTTGGTTCATACAAATTTAGTCATTTATAACTCAACGATGATGAAAAGCATACGAATTGATGAATTATAATTGCTACAATGGAATAGATAAACAAACAAAAGATTCATTCATCTAATCTAGCAATGGTTTAATTAACTACTAACAACTAGTTGATCATTTTAGGTGCATAATTAACAAACCAACAATAATGCAAACTAAATTTGATACTCTGATAATGAAATAGAAATAGAATAAGAGTGTTACAATTCAAACTAACTTGGCTTCAAGAACTTGTTCCAAGATGTAGAACTGAACTTAAAGGGGCTGAGTTTAAGTCCATACAAAATAACTAAAAGAAACTATAAATTATCAAATTTTTTTCTATGTATTATGATGATTAAAAGATGGAGGAAGATATATCTAAAGTTATCAACAATCATGACCTTTTATAGGTCTTCAAAGAGCATCTTCATAAATCCTATGAAAGCCTCATAAAACCTCATAAAGTGTGAGCATAATTGCCGAATTAAAGAAGAATTCAGAATCCAATGCTGAGCCTCTCCATGAGGCTAGCCTCTCCACGCGGCTAGCCTCTCCACGCGGCTTTTGAAAAAGCCCTTTTTGCCGCGCCACGAGGCTACTTATTTTTTTCCTTTGACGCTTTCTCTTCTTCCTGGCTTCCACTCTTTGACTTTGAGTTTTTGGCCCTTGACTTGTCTTTAATCCACAAGATTTTAACTCTTATTAAACCATTATTTGTCATGAATTTAGCCTAAGGAATAAGTGTAAAAATGTCCAAAGTCACTTCCCATACTCGGAATGCGATTCTCAAACATGACACCTACACATTAAACCAAAATTGCGTAGAAACACGTCCAAACAATGCTACCACTACCAAAATGCATTAATGAGCTAAAGTAACTATAAATAACATATACCAAGGCTAAAGTAGCTAAGAATTGGGTTGGTAAAGACGGTATAAAACCGTCACATCAAGTAATTGTCGAAAACGCTGAGTTATTATTTTATTCTCCGCGTGGGACCTAGTTAATATAAAAGACTTTTCCCTCTCTTTTTTACTCATAATTCTTCATTAGTAACATAAACTCTCATCAAAACTCTATTATCTCTCTAACTAATCCCTAATGGCTCGCTCTCTAATTACTTCTTAATCTTCTCTTGGAATGTGGATTTCAATATTTTATATCTTTCTATATCTTTCTCTTATCTTTTACAATCTTTGTAAGTAATATTCTTCCTTAATCTTGTGAGTTCATCTTATCATCTTTTAAGTTAGGTTTAGAGTAATTAGTTTACAATTAGTTATATATTGATAATTAAGATTAGTTTAAAGTTATTAGATTGTTACATATTGTTTAGAATAGATTATTATAATTATCTTGAATTAGATTATTGTTGATTGAGCAGATTTTGAGTAAAATGATTATAGATGATGGAATTTTTGTTTTTTTGAAATGTTGTGGATTATAGTTTATTGTTTATTAGTATGATATTTGAGATAATATGACCTAGAATATGATTATTGACCGTGATAATGTTATAATTGGGGAAAGTAGTTGTAGTTAGTGGTACTTGGTTTTGTCATAGGATTTGGTAATAATTAGTATTAATTGTTATTACTATGATATTGTAGGTGGCGACTTTGTAGAGGAAGACTTGTAGCCTTACTTCTTGTGATTTCTTTTGAGATTAATTTGCTAAAAGATAGGTTATCTGGGGGTGACCTACTGCGGTAGGACCCATTGTGTCTACAGCGTGCCTTGGACGCGGCGGTGTGCTACTTGATGGCACCGCAATTGGTGGCACGATGTGCTCTTTGATGGCACTGTGGTGCGCTACTTGATGGCACCGGATATGTGTGATGATGTTATTGTGATTTCATATGGTTAGTTATGTACATGTAAACTAACTTCTGTTGTTGCTTTATCTACCGTGACCCATACGATATTTCCAGCGTAGAGGAATAGTCCTTGAGCAGTTATGATTAATGATGTCTTGGTTTTTTCTCGGGCTTGGCGATAGATCACCTAGTAGTTGTGACTTGTTGAGTTGGACTTAGTTTGCTTTTGGACTCTTAGTTGTATTTTGAATATTTGAGTTGTATTTTCTTTTGGACCTTGTACACCTTTCTTGAGTTTTACTTTATGGTTATGATAACTTGATTTGAGACTCTATTTGTTACATCCTATCCTCGGAAAATCGGGGCGTAACACTTTCCGTACTTGGAAGGCGTTGCTTAAAGACTCCGGGTATGACGGGGGTTGCAATTGTGATCGGTATGTTTTTGTTTTTACAGTGAGTTGGATGATTATTGATCAGTTGAGCTTAGCATGGAGGTTATGCTACTACCAATTGTGCATAGCACGAGAGTGGTGCTACTGCCAGATGAGCATAGTACGGAGAGTGTCACCGCCAGTTTATACAGTTGAGCATGACACGGTGTTGAAGGGGGTTGTGCTACTGCCAGTTATTATAGCTGTGCATAACACGGTGTTAGGGGGTTGTGCTACTGCTTGTTATTCTATTGGTATGATATTCGGTTTTTGTTCAGTGAAATGTATGGCGAATTGAGACCGGTTGATTTTACTATTGTTGTCGTTGTTTTGTAATATTGGGTTAATAATGTTGTTTAGTTTATTTTTAATCAACCTTTGGTTAACGTGTGTGCGTTCCTTGTGTCAAAATTATTTTCAACGCTATTATGAACCTTTTGATATTTCCAGCAATAGGGGAGCAGTGAGATAAGCAAGTATTGCTATCTGAGATCTGGATGCTACTTTGATTGGGACGGAATCACGGAAAGAGTCGACCTAGATTACGACAATATCTATTAGTTATTTAATCTAAGTAATTGGACTTCCGTTGTAATTGTTTCACTTTATTAACAGTAATTTGAGATTTTGTAAGACAGTTGTGATGATGTAATATTAATAGAATTTAGATTATTTAAAGTACCTTGTATTGTTTATCTTTATTATTCACTACCTCGGGCAACTGAGATGGTAACGCCCTTATTTATCTGAGAAGATCTTTCTAAAGGCTCCTGGATAAATGCGGATGTTACAATCATAATTAGACTTATTCGTTTGTAAAAATGAATTTCGAAACACGTAGTTAAGAATGAATATTTATAATTTTATTTTTAAATAATCAAGGTTTTTACTCGTACATCATATGAGATGTTAGACTAGTATTATAGTATAGTTGTCTTAATAGATATGTTATGGCCAATATAAGTCTTTAATAATCTTCTAAACTTATGCCCAATTTCTAGCTAAGATTGTATTAGCGGAAAAAATTCTAGTTTTCCTATTTTTGTATTAGATAGGAGATACAATATTTATTTTCAAAATTTAATAAACATATTTTTAATTTCTAAAAATTGAACATAATCACTTAAATTTTCACGGGTCTTACCCCAGATTCAAGCAGAATTAAGGTCTAAAAGAGGTAATTGAGATTACAAATTCTCATTGAAGACGAGCACTATCCATCACAAACTTAAGACGGATATTGTCCCTCTTACAACATGCAAGTAAGGAGGGCATGTGGAGGGCAAATGGATCCCCACACTTAGCCTCTCACTTATACATTGTAAGAAAGTAATATCCGTCTTTAATTTGTGACGCATGATACCATCTTCAGCGGGACGAGTTGAATTGAGATGGAGTCGATTTTGTGGGTTAACTCACTATTGGCCTCTTGGGTGGAGTGGAGAGCGTGACAACATAATAAGGCGCATAGACCCAATCTATTGTATTCTTACTCTTTTTGAAGAAAAGATGGCTTCGCATCAAACAATGGCGTCTTCATCTTGTATCTTCACCGCAACAACCACCCATAACAACTCATCTCCATCTCTCTTCAAACCTTCTTCCCTTCGTCTTTCCACCTCTTTCACTGCCCCTTTCGTCTCCGGCAGTGTCTCCGCCGACTTCTCCGGCCACAAACTCCGCCCTCTTTCTCTCACTAACTCCCCCTCCTCTCGCCCTAAACGCGGTGTTGTTACCATGGTAATTGTTCCTCCTTTTACCCTCTTGTTTTACTTTACTGGGTTCTAACTGTAATTTCATTTAGTTAGGTACTTGATTGGATTCATTTGGTTAGGTAATCGGTGAAACCATTTCACACAAGACTTGATGTTATCGTAACCGTTATGCTGCCTTCGTTAGTGTAATTCATAAATTAGCTTCCTTTGACTTGTTTTGCTTCGCTCAAGAAGTCAAATGTGGTTAATTGATAAATTAGCTACCTTTGAATTGATAAATATCAAATGTGTGTACTCTTGATATTTGGTCGGAATTAAGCGATTGATTATTAGTAGTGGAGGGGTTTACTTATGTACTCCCTTCGTCCCGGTCAATTGTTGTTCTTTCAGTTTGGCATAAAGACCAGGGAAAGAGTAGGGAAACATTTGTGGTTCCACTTAGTGGATGACAAGTGGACAATAATCTCATTGGGGGATCAAATTACTCATAGAAAACCTTCCTAATATAGAAAGGACAACAATTGACTTAGACACCCAAATATGGAATAGGACAACAATTGACCGGGACGGAGTGAGTACCTTGTAAGTTCATATGCATTTCTATGAAGAAATTATCTTTCGGCCTTCATTGGTTAACTGGTTGAGTGGAAGTATTCACACACGAGATTAAGTAGTCAAATCATAGCCCCCTCCATATTTTTTTTATTCTAGGTTCCTGCCACAGATGTTAGTTTCCAGACACATTAGTATGAGGTGACCGTGATGGATTTATGGTTTTAGGAACGTTTTATGTGATTGGATGCGAGGGATAAGAGGTTTGTGCAATTAAGAAGCTTGTACACGAGGATGAGGGTTCAACAATAGTGGATTATTTGCTTCTATTGCAAATCATAAGTGCTGAAGTGACCATTTGGTATTGGGATACTTTGATGCGTTTCTCTGGAAAGATGGGGATTTTCCGGAAACAGTCTCTTTGTGTTGCTAACACACGGGTAAGAATGCATACATCAGACCCCCCCCCCCCCCTACCCGCATTTTGCAGGAGCCATTGAGGCGCTGGGGTAATGTTGTTGTTGTTGTAGTTAGTCTTCCTTTCTCTTGCCCACCTGTTCTTACGCGGAGTTATTGGGTTGTGTAGTTGCGTTTGTATGGTGTGCTACTGTCTCAAATTTAAATACCTGTTGTTCATATTGGGGTTTATTTCCTGTATTTATTTCGGATAAGACAATACTTTTGCTGTTGTTTCACTGTCTGGAAGTAACATAATTGGTACCAACACCTAGTGTTTATCGATATCGTTCTAGTTAACTCATCCTTTTTAAAATCACTAAAGGCTAGCATACTTATGCATCTAACAACAAATTTTTCTTCTTTCACATCTTTTTGATACTGAGGTGGTTATGTTTCCCCTATAATGAGGTGTTGCAATATAACAACAGCTACTTAGTTTTCCTCTCTTTTCGCCAACTGTTCTTGCCGGGAGTTATTGGGTTGTGTAGTTGCGTTCACATGGCGTGCTACTGCCTAAAACTAAAATGTAATTGGTGGGACGACCTAGTGTTTTTTTTATATCTTTGAAGTTAACACGTCCTTTTGGTACGCACTAAAGGCTAGCATAATAACGCATCTTGCAACAACTTTTTCCATTGGTTACTCCTTTTAATACTGACGTGGTTTTTTTCCTATAATGAGGTCTTGCAAGAGTTTGAGATGCTAAAACAATCAGTTGATGTTAACAAATGATAGGTAATTCCCTTCTCTAGAGGAAGTGCTTGGGAGCAACCACCTCCAGATTTGGCCTCATACTTATACAAGAACCGCATAGTTTATTTGGGCATGTCTCTCGTGCCCTCTGTGACCGAGCTGATACTTGCAGAATTTCTTTATCTTCAATATGAGGATGAGGAAAAGCCGATTTACCTTTACATTAATTCAACGGGCACAACAAAGGTGTGTATTCTCTTTTTGTTGTACTTATAACTATACTTTAAACAGCGTCTCACCTAGTCTGGCTGTCAGGTTTTTCAAGTTCTGTGAATTACTGGTTAAATTGAAGGCACTGTTGTGGACATTCAACTTGAGCCTAGTGATTAGGCAGCTTATGCAAACATAAGATCCTCCCGTACTTTCCACCATATAGCATCCAAAATTTCTTGTCCTCATTTGTGTTTTATGAACAGCCGTTGTCAACTTTGACCATTTATTTCCCCAGATACGTGAAGAGACAATGCAAAATGTCATTTTCTTAATATCAAACCAACTATTTACATATAATCATTTATTTAAAGGTGTAACTATTGTAATTGTGTAAATATATTGATTTGAAACAGTAAGTCAAATGAGGATAAATTGAATGGGATTGAAGGAGTGACTCGAAAGATCGTGAGTATGGCAAGGTAGGCAGTATAATGAACAAATGCAGCCAATGATAATGGACCAAATGTCACTTATAAGTTGCAACTAATATAATGTGACGAGACTCGAATTTGATGACAAAGGGTCAAATTTTGGCCCCAAAACTATGATGAACTACTATGAGATATTATACCTAATGTGTCGACTTGTGTCAATAATGCTGTTAATTTTTTTCTAGCTTTTTATCTGCCAATTGATTATGTAAGACAGTGAGAGTGAGTCTAGGGATCTAGAAGATAATTTTCTGTAACTTTGGAAAGTGTTTTTATGGGTTTGCCTAAAGTTGGTATGGGATTTCGCAAACTTTTTATGTGTGCACTTCATCATCTTCTTCATTTCTTTTTAAATTCAACCATTATGGTTTTCATAATTCTCTCAGATTTTTTTGTGCAGCTATTAATGTATATTCCCTTTTGTTGTCTCTTTTAGGGCGGCGAAAAGTTGGGTTACGAAACAGAGGCATTTGCAATATATGATGTTATGAGGTTGTACTCGGTGTTTTTTTTTTATTAGGGAAGTTGTACTCAGTGTTTTCATGTATCTCATTAAGTATATTTTACTGATTGAATGATTTTCTAAAAAATAATTGATCAATGCTTCGAACATTGTTAACATTGTTCATTCTTGTGAACTCGTTACTTTGATTGAATAGGGCAGGGCGGTATCAAGCACGATCCCAAAAGTTGTCAAGATTTTTTACTTCAGTTCTTGTGTATAACTAAAATAACTGAATAAGATTACGGCTTGTCAATTTAAATTATTTTTGTCTCCAAAGTAGCACCTTTAAAGTCATAATTATAATTATTAGGTTGTGTTTTAAATTATTCTAAACAAGTTCATCGATGGATATGTTTTTTAATATCTTGGGAATCTGTAACACATTTAATGGGAGGAAAACTAGTGTTGGATTTAGTCCTTCAATGAGAATTGATTGGTTCTATACCTTTTCTGCTGTCATTTTTTGCACTGTAAAACATAAAGTGATACTTCTGTCGAGTGGTGTGTTAATGGTTAGCTTCTTATTCCCTTACAGGTATGTAAAGCCACCTATATTCACTCTTTGTGTTGGTAATGCGTGGGGAGAGGCAGCATTGCTTTTGGCTGCTGGTGCAAAGGGGAACCGTGCTGCTTTGCCATCCTCTACTATTATGATGAAACAGGTTGGTTATTTTTAAACTTATACCATCATGTATTTTGTAGCTGTTGGGAATCTTGAGGTTCTTTATGCTATAATGCATGCACAAAAACTTCTGTTGATATGACAAATTCTAGATGTAATTTCTGCAGCCTATTGCTAGATTTCAAGGTCAAGCAACTGATGTCGAGCTTGCTAGGAAAGAAGTGACGAACGTAAAGGCGGAATTGGTAATTTTATAATCGTAGCATTCTCTCTCTGCTTATAATCTTGAACAACAGAATATAAAATATCGACTTTAAAATATTATATTTATTTTTGTAGTTGCCATTGACTCACTATTCTTTGGCTTTGAAATGATGATATATTGACCACACCAAACTGGCTTGCTAAAGTAATGTGCTTCGTGTGTGGTTCTTATATTGTGAATCAGTTGGTGCTATTGGTAACACGATGTTAATTATTGGGCATCCAGATATATCCTCTCTCAAGAAAGGGGTAAGAATACGTACATCCTTCCCCAAAACCTCGAGGCTTGCAAGAGCCTTTGAGGCATTGGGGGAATGTTGTCGTTGATACATATATATTGGGACCTTATGGCTTGCACACTGCCTCTTAACTAGACAAAATTCTCAATACCCACACAACTTCAGGAATAAAAAGTGGATTGGTAATGCATCACATGACCCTTCGACAGGTTAAGCTGTTTTCAAGGCACATTGGAAAAACCCCGGAAGAGATTGAAGCTGACATCAGACGGCCAAAATATTTCAGCCCTAGTGAAGCAGTTGAATATGGAATCATTGATAAGGTAATCTGATCCAAAGAAATGCTATTCTTAGCCATCTCATATTTGGAAATACCTGCCTCTTAACCCTCTTCTTCTTATTCCCTCTTGGGAGAGAAATAGAAAATTTCAACTTTTACCACATGGTTAATGTCATACAGGTTGTCTACAATGAAAGGAGCCCAGGGGACAGGGGAGTTGTCGCGGACCTGAAAAAAGCACAATTTATTTAGAGTGCTCGACTCTCAATTGTTGATTAGCTCCATAGTCCAGGTAAACTCTTTGTACTTTCTCCAATTAGTAGAATTTTTAGGTAGCCACTATTTCGACTATTTGTAGTTATTGTCTGCTTTATTGTGTGATCGTATAACATGTGAGCTAGTTTATGAAATCCCTGACAAATATTGTAGCTTCTTTAAGGGGCATAGTCGGTATACTCATTTGTTGACAGCTGTTTTCGAGAGAAACCATGACAGGAGTTTGTTGCAATTAAGGTCGAAACTTGACTCGTTAGGGGCAAAGTTTCAAAAGTTTTGACCATAAACTCGTAAAGTATGTCAAAGAAAATATACTCCGTAATATATTCTTCCACGAAATAAATATGGGAAAATGTAATGTTATAACTTATAAGTGGTGTCATTTTGTGCTTGAGAATGTAGGTGATGGGTCTTAAGCGGACTCGTTTTTATTTGTCATTTGTGATACTGAAGTTATTGTTTGGTCAGTGAATACAGAAAGGAAGTTGCCTGGATTTCTGTAAATTAGGTGCTTGAATAATAATCCAAAAACAGTCGTCCACATCCTCAAAATCTTTTTTTGTTAATAAATATTGCCCATCGACAATTCGACATTATTCTCTCTAATTCATTTTGAGGTTTTTAACCAAACACTTTTTGACAATTCACATGAAATGTAAGTTAAAGGGAAAAGCAAGTTCCTAGGCATTGCAAGTTCCTACGGTGAACCAAACGACCCCTTACTTTAGTCTCCGAACGGCTTTTGCTTGGAAGGATCACTCTTCTTAATGTTACTTAAAGGACGTTGACAGATTCGTGTGCGTGAGAGAGGGTTTTTTTTTTTTATATATTTGTCAATTATTTTCATGTTTTTGGCCTAAAACATTATCCTAATGTTGGTTTTGGATACGGTTTGTATCTTACACGCAACATGCTAGACGCATGACTTAAGTATATTCGTACTCGCAGGGCAACCCCAACTATATTTGGTTCAAGGTTGCTCGCTCAGTTATGAGCTCGGAGAGACGATGAACCATGAAGCACCAACCTTATTCAAGGATCGACGAAGAAAGGTTTCAACTTGTACGCATGTAATGTTTTTATGCATTGTAGGGTGTTGCCGAGATAATGTATGATCTTCAGATGGAAGTTTATATTTGATAGGTTGGAGATATCTCACAAACATTTATGGCCTTTTTTCGTATCACAATTAGTACAGTTTTGCGACTGACCTTAGCAGGCAAATGGAGCGATTTAACTTAAAAAATTACTGTATTCGACTGACCATCTCGTTTGAGAGTGTGATCTCTAGAATGTAAACTTACTCAAGTCGAAAGAAAGTATCGTAATACCCGAACCGTAAAAGCACCGAAATTGCTCCATATGACCTACAGTTCAATAATCATTTTACCAAACGAAGAAGTTACACCCATCATTTCAACCTTTTGACTTGTTTCATACAAGGTTGTTACTTACTTCCAAAGTTATGACTTTTCTTCAATTATTAGGGTAAATTCACATTTAGGCTTCTTATTATGCTCTCGTTCCAAGTGCATAATAACATAATTGTTTATAGAATAACTCTCTCTATTTGTGTTAGGTCAAATCTGTAATATTATCGTAAAACAAACTTAAGTCATCATATTATTAAACAATAAGTCTTCTATACGACGTCACTATCCTTGTTAAGCTTAAAACGATTTAAGTATATATCACTTGTGTAAATAAGAATGCATAGGGAAAAGCAATATATTTGTCTTATATTAGTAAGTGAATTATTTTTATGATGTACTAACTACTAACACATATAGTATTTGACTCGTCTTAACTGTTGAGGTTATGACGGATAATGTCGTCTTAAAGGAGAAGTTATGATAATTAGATGTATTATTACATAAAATAGTTATAAGATTACCAAGTAATTCTTCTAACAAGACAATACTAGGGGTGGCCTACTAGGCTACTATTAAATGATCATCTGAAATATACTCCTATATCCTAAAATTTGTAAAACTAATAATCCCAGAAACACCGAATATACGCGTATTTTTGGTAAGTAAAAGTCCAAAAGAGATAACACCACAATTAATCACGTACGTCGGTACATTTACAGATTCCCCTGCGACTATTTCATCTTTAGCCACTCTTTCTATCCTAATATGTTATATGCTTTTAAGGTTTTTTGGTTTAAGACATTCGAATTAAATAAGTTTGAAATATGACATCAGACAAATTTTGGTTTACAATTTGTTGTCAATATGAAATTGTTTTATCTAACTGTTTTACGCACTTTAGTTGGTCGAAATTTCAAGCGGCTCGAATGAAATATAATTGATTACGTGTTAACTCGGCTTTTAAATACTCAAATCAAATACTAGATAGACTCAACTCTATTTCGATCCATTTCAAAGCACTCGATCAAAAACCTCTAAGCTTTTCAATTTTATACATCCCTAGTAATTTATGGTTTGACATTAATCATGGGTATGCTCTATCTATTATTACTCTGTATTTAGACAACGATTCTCGAAGTAGTATAGATTAATTGATAAAAATTAAATATCCCTCCTAAGTTTGGTTATTTCAATTATATTATGAAATCATATTAGGCCCCTAGTTTAAGATATAAGAACTCTTGTATTACCTCAAGCACGCAACGTTAAAAACATTTAAGCACCCGTTAAATTTATACAAAAAAGTGTACCTGCATTGTATCCAAACTTCGTACAATACATTTACTTGTTTTTTTCACCCAAAGAATACCTTCTATTACACGGATTAACCATAACTAACATTTAACAATTTACTATAATTAAACTAGTTGACTAATTGACTTAGTAATCTAATTTAAGTATCATAATTAAAGCATCGGTTTTATTATTATTTGTCTAAGGAGTAAGGACACACATTAAGAGTTATAATGAAAAAAAAATCCTTTTTTATCTAAAAATAAAGAAGAATAAAAATAAACAAAAATATTTTTATGATTGTTTCATTATTAACTATTTTCATTTTTCAGTTTCATGAGTACTATTAAAATATTTCACATTTGAATTTTTAGTTTATACTCTTTAGAAACATAGTAAGAAACTCTATTATATAAGCGAATTGATAAATACAACTCGATGGTTTTATTTAAGAAACTAAAATAGGAAATACAGTATGTTCTTAATAGATGTATTAATTGCATTGATTTATTTGGCACATGTTAGAAAAACGCTTTCTTAAATTATAACAAAAAAATTGAAGGTATCAAATACTTAAATAAAACTTTAGGGTTGTATCTATCATTACTCATATACGGGCGTAACTATTATAGGTATTTGCACTAAAAACGATACCATTGAATAGTAAATTAACCTATTTCAATTATTTAATTTTATGGGGCACATATTAAATTTGAGGAGATGAGTTTGTAATGGTGATTGGTGCCGAATACCCAATAAAGAGTACACAAGTTCACGACTTTGACATTGTTTTTCACGGTGAATTTTGGATATATTTATGGTCACTATGTCATCACTCCTTTACTTCTATGCATGCACAACACAAACAAATGTGAATAGCAAATTCTTATTTTAGACATACTATTTCTGTCTGAAAAATAAGACGGGATTATATTGCCACTTTTTGTTAAAATATAATCATAGCTTATATATCAACTTGTTTTCAATAGTGGTTACATCTAACTGTAAAGTGGTTACAAAATCTCGTCTCATTGTTTCAGATCAAAATGATCCGTCTGAAACAAGACCAATTATAAATGAATTATTCATTCTTCTTTTTTAAAGAAAGATACCGAAAGACAACAAACAAACTCCCTTTCTACCTTTCTCCATCTATTTATCTTGAGTTATTGCATTCTCCATCTCCCCCCATTTAAGCCTTTCTTAATCTCTTACGACTATTTTTTTTAAGTTAATATTATTGCAAATGTCAAGTTGTTCAATTGACAAGGTTGCTACATGTCATATTTATAATTAAAATAAATTTCCAATCTTTTTGCATCAATTACCTTTGTGATTTCAACTGAAAATCAAAGATTAAATGGAAATTTAGCGATTTTAGATTCTTGGACAAAATAGAAATTCTCCTTTTCTGACTTCGAGTCAAGAAGAAAAAGCAATGGATCGAATTGAATTTTGGATAACTATTGATATTATTGATCATGGGTCGCGTTCAAATTTAGATTACATAAAATAAATAAAAAAATAAAGAATATGTTCAATTCTTTGGCGTTGCAAAAGACCGAGTCACAAACAAGTGATGTATCATTCTAATACTAATTGATGATAGGACTATAGGAGTAGCTCACTTACTTAATTAGTCTTCTCACTCTAATTTTAATGATGTGGATCAACGCTCCAACACACATGATTAGAGACCTCACAAGAACACTTTACACATTTTGGATTGGCTTCTGGTCATAAATCTTTTTCATAATAAATCGAGATTATATTTGGATCGATCAACTTATCAGAAATCAAATTATTTTTAGCTAACGCCAAACCCAATTTATTATCATCTGTAAGCAATTGTTTATACTATAATTTAGCGGCTCATATTACATTATTTGTATTATTATTATTATTTATTATTATTATTATTATTATTATTGATAAGTAAAAGGTGAAATTGAACCACTATTAAAATTAATAATTTAACAAAACATAGTTTGAATCCTTTTAGTAGAAGAAAAGATTAAGCCTATTACTTGTATTTTGTGTCTTAAAACACACTATTACTTGTATTAGTAGTAGTAGTAACTGAAAAAATCAAAATCAATAATTTAACAAAACAAATAAAAAATTAAATTAAAATTTTAATGGAAATCTGAAACAATTCCTACTACTACGTCAATTCAAAGAACAACCAAACAAAAAAAAGTATAAATAAGAAAAAGGTCCATAAAATATAATTACAATTACAATTACAATTACACGCACTCCATTTTCAACCTGTCTTTCTCTTCCTTTGAGTTCTTCCTCTTCTACCTTCTCTTCTCTCTTTTTCCTCTTTTTTTTTCCAGATTCCTTAATCCTTTTTTCTCTTTTTCTTTTTTTTTCTAATTAAAATTTGCATATTATATCATTTAGTGATTAAATATTTATGTGTATACATAATACACCTAATATTTAGTCCATGATTTGCAATTTCTGCTGTTAAATCACTCTTTTTAGCCAAATTTGAGTCATGGGTTTCTGTGATTTTATCTTCTACTTGTAAAAATCCATGTGGGTTTAGTGTAAATGCCAAAAAAAGATTTAAAAAAGACATTTTTTAAAAGAAAAAAGAGTATTTATTAGTATATTTAAAAAGTTTTCAATTTGATTTTAATCAAAGTTTTGATTTTACTTTTTGAGTTTTTTTTTTAAAGTTAAATAAAAAGGAGGAAGAGGAAGATATGGGGAAGAAAGGACCTTGCTGTCACTGTGGTGTTGCAAGTGAGTTTTTGTCAATGAATTGTTTGTTCAATTTGATTTCCCATAAAAAATTATAATGAATAAAGAACTGTTTTTGTTATGTTGTTCATGTATCTAATTTATCATCTAATTTATCACTAATTTAATCATTTGGGTACTGTTTAAAATTGACTTTTCTAGATTTATGAAGTTGTAGGAGTTATAAGACTGAACTAAATACAAATCAAATGAAAAGGGAATGAATGTGTTGAGATTATTATTGTATGATTTGAAATATTTGTGGAAATTTGAAGTGGGGTTTTGATTTAAGGTTTCATTTTAGCTAGGAATTATGTGTATGAACAAAATGTGGGATTTTAGCTTTGTTTTAGTTGGTATTTGAATCAATTTTCAATATATTCATCATCATCATAATAAAATTATGTGTTAAAAATTGAGTTTTGTTTCAGTAATTGATTAAGTGATCCTTAATTGTTGATCCTAAGCATTTTGATGCTTTAGAATGTTACATTGCTTCAATGGGGAAATAGTTGTTAGGTCCAGTGATCAACCTAACATCTACCTAAGTCTTGATGGCTTGTTTCTTTCCTCTTCAAAGTTGTTTTGTTTCGACTTTCGGTTGATTACCTCATTTCTGTGCAATGGGTAATCATCCAATATAGCTGCCTGCGTTAGGGTCTAGTAATATTGAATTGCCAATTGATTTCACTTGTTTGTGTGTCCTCTTGCTTACAGTTGACCTCTTTACGATGTATCGTTAATGATGATTTGATTGTGTTGTAGTCATTCTTCTTGGCAATGATATGGTTTTGTCGATTTAAGCTAGTGGCTAAACCAATGTTTTTGAGTCATAGTTTCTTAGGTTCACAAAGCTCTTCGTTAGAGCAATTACATGTTACTCCGTATGTCTTTCCACATTTTCCCTTGAAAACATCTTATGAAGTTGTAAGTCTCAGGTCTTGGCTAGAGGATTGTTGGCTTCTTACTCAGCTCTGCTTTCTTGTCTATAGAATTGAGAACTCGCCACTATACTCTTTCCATGTAAAACTATGTCATCACCTTCGAGCCCTCTGACTAAATCATTCACTGCTCTATACCAAAAAAAATTATATATGTTGTACGTGTTGGCTACGTGGCCATGTTAAACTATATAATCACCTTAGATACAAACTCCTTGGTTGCATAATGAACAATGTTAGAATAATATGTCCTAGGCTGCTTGATTTAGGAGCTGGTCTGGGTATCAGTTGATGACATTGTTTAGTTCATATAAGGTTACATATATTTGTTGGAGACCGTCAACGATTGGGATAGAGGGAGTACATCAGTAAGCTATGTAAAATTATCTTCGAGTACTTTGTTGAACTTGGCATCACTTATTGTTGACACGGTGACACCTGATATTTGGTGTACTTGTATGCTCATTATGTTTATTATGAAAGGCTAGTAATTACATAGTTTCTGACAACATTTTTACCTCAGACACTCCTCTTTGGCGCAATGGTCCCCCAGACAAGCCTGTTCTGTGCAATGCATGTGGATCTCGATGGAGAACAAAGGGTAGTCTAGTAAACTATACCCCTCTTCATGCCAGAGTTGATCGTGATGATTATGAGGATCATAGGGACATGAAAATGAAGAGCATTTCATTAAAGAAAAGGGATGAAAAACTGAACAAAAGGAAGCTGAATTTTGAAAGTAGACTGCCCATGGATGGAGAGTTTACTCCCAATTATAACCAGGGTTACCTCAAGAGTATAGATGAGGATACAAGTAATAGATCAAGTTCAGGCTCTGCAATATCAAATGAAAGTTGTGCTCAGTTTAGCAGTGCAGATGCTAGCGAGTTGACAGGTTAGATTGTTAGAAGCATTATTGCCTAATGTTAATAGAGTTGAATATATAGAACTGTGGGTCATGGCGGGGGATGACACTTGCAGCAACACAGCATTACATAGGTGCCTTTAGGGATCCCACAAAAGGCAGGGTATGAGAGTTAGGTGTCTGTAGATTACCCCTTTGTTGTTGATGCGATAATTATAGAGACTGATTCTAGATGACACATTATGTTAATTGCTCTAAATCGCTGCTACTTCATTATAAATTTTATGTTGTTGCATAATCGATTTCTGTTAATGACGTATCTATGGGATTGTTTCCATTTCCAGTAGAGCCCAAGACTCGTTACTCTTTGCTTCTGGACTATATTGGAATAAAGCAAAGTGACTCACTAAAGTGGTTGCTCTTCTTTCTAATGTGAAGTTCCAGTCCTTCGATGCAATTCTCGACGCAATTGTAATCTGGGGTCATTCGAAAATACCCTCTTTGTGTCGCTAACATAAGGTTAAGGCGTACATCCGACCCTCCCTTACCCCACAATTTGAGGGAGCCATTGGGGCACTGATAATGTTGCTGTGTGTTGACTTATCTATGGGATACTGTGTATTTACATCTTTAATTACTTATATTTACCTTCTAAATATTCTTTTGTGGTTTTTTCAGGTCCAGCTCAGTCCATTGCTCGTGATGCATTAATACCGTCATGGAAAAGAACATGTATAAGTCGTCCGAAGCAATCATCAGTTAGGAAGCTGACTAAAGATCTATATGCCATATTAAATGAACAAGGCTCACAATTTTCTGCGTCTTCTGAGGAGGACTTGCTTTATGAGAGTGAGGCACCTATGGTATCAGTTGAAATAGGGCATGGAAGTGTTCTCATTCGACATCCTAGTTCCATGGCTAGAGATGAGGAATCTGAAGCAAGCTCCCTTTCAGTTGAAAATAAGCTTTATAGAGCAGATGAGAGTTACTCAAATGCTGCATCTCTTAGTGTGAATAATTCATTTTCTCGGGTGAAAGAAGTCCGAAAGTTAAATGGTCAAGTTATGCAGATGGAGCACCTTAAGAGGTAATTATTCATAAGTTGGATTCCTGGATGAAGCTTGAAGTGATTTTCACTAATTGGCCCCATTTTAATTTCTTTAGGGTGATATCAGTAGTCAATTGTCTTCATTTTATTTTTAGTTAATCTAGCTGTTGAATTCAGGGACAAGTTCAACCATGAGAAAATCCAGGTTTTATGCAATCATCTGTCTACACTGAGTAACACTGACTTGACGGTGAGTTCTTTTTCCGTGTTGCGAGAATATTTGAGCCAATAACAATGCTAAAGTGCAAGTTTTCTGGTACAATTATGTTTTTACAATAGAATTCTCCTCACTAAACATGTATCATAACTTGCATTTTATATAAGTCTATCATGCTACCTATGACTCAGCTGACTTTATGCTGCTGAGTGTGAAATTTATTCATCAGCCCTTTTTTGGACAATTTGTCTCAGGTTACGGTTTCAAATTAATATTATTTATTATTATTATTATTATGAGCAACCACAATAAAAACCTGAGAGCCTTAATTCCAAAATGATCAGTGATTGGCTTAAACGAATCATCATTTGGAATCGTCACAAATTCCAATAGAGCTTGATAATATCAGGAGATTTGGATAAAAAGGTTCTTAAAAGTAACAAATACGTAGTAATATTCTTTTCAAAATATAAATTATAAATATAGCAAATTGAAAATAACATATAAATAAAATTGAAAATAATATAGAAAGTAAATATAATACTAAAACTTGTAAAAAGCCGACTCCATCGTTCACCCCTATTTTTTCCTTCATAGTGTTCCCTCCATCACCATATATTCTTCCATCTCAAGTAATATTATATCATTCTCAATGACCTTCCTTGTGTTTTCTTAGGTTTTCCTCTACCCCTTGCAATCTTTTCCGTTCCCCAATATCCGGGGCCTCCTAACAAGTGCCGTTATCGGTTTCAGTCGCCCATGCCAAAACATCGTATTCTCTATTAGGAGCAACTTTCAGTTTCTTCCTAGCCACTTCATTTCTGAATCGGTCCTTCCTAGTATGGCCATACGCCCACACATTTAACTTAGCATACGCATTTCTGCTACGTTCATCTTTTGAGCATGACATTGTTTCAGATCCCAACACTCGGAGGCTCGGAGCCTTATAGCAGTGCAGGTCTAACTCTCGTGTGGTAGAATTTACCCTTCAGTCATGCTGAGATCACATAAAAACATTGTGGCGCTCTTCCACTTCAACCACCTCGCTGAAAATCCCCAGTCATATATCCAGCAAGGCGGCAACCCACTAAAAACTGAAATCAAGATATAGCTACTCCGTAGTATGTCTTGGTCTCATGATGATAATCTAATCACGAGACACTCCTATATGATAATGTAGTTCTACTTTGTATTTAAAATTTTAAACTATTAAATCTGTTCATTTCAGGAAATTGTTAACTCTGATGTGTTTCGAAGCTACTTGACTGATGCGGAACAACAAGATTTGCTGAAGTATCTACCTTCTGTAGATTCATGTGCAGGTTTTGATAGGTAGGTGTCCGTAGTTATTGATGATTCATGACCGATTTTCCAACACATTTTGGTAAGTCTGATCTTCATTTTTTTTGCATACTTTGTCCTGTGAAGATAACATCTCGTTTTATTTGGTCATGCAGCCTTGAAAGTATATTCGCTAGCTCTCACTTCAAAGAGAACCTATCATCTTTTCAAAAATTGCTTGAAGATGGAATGCTCGATACTTCCTTCCCAGGAGTTCAAACTGAAGACCTTAAAGTGCTAAAGAGACTTGTTTTATCCAATTCGTCGAAATGCAAATGGCTCGAACATTATTATAACCTCAAGGTTTGAAATATGTGTCAATGTGTCATCTCAAATTTGCATTCATTGAATTATCATATGTGTGAGTCGCGTGACCTATTTTGCACTTTGGCTATAGAACAAGGTGGCTGAGGAGCGTACAGAAGAACGGATCAGCAGATCTGGAGCCAAATCCTGTTTTGCTGGTACTCTAACTAGTGGTAAGAGACTTTGCTATAATAATGATAATATTTTTGGTCCTGGTTAGTCACATTTCGTAATACGGGTATCTCTCGATTCTGATTTACAGAGTAAGTTTGACTCTCATGGTGCTGAACTGCTAAAATTATGATAGTGTCTTCCCATTGAGATTTTTTTATTAAATCTTTATAGAGCTCATTCTACTTCATGTGGCCAGTGATAGAATCTGCAGATGGAGGGTTAGTCATTTGCTTAACTACACTAAACCATAGTTCGTAATTTGTAATAACGACAGTACGACACCAGTGCTTCAGTTTTTGAGCATGTTAATGAAAATCTAAACTTTGACTAATTCAACCAAAGTGAATGCTTAATCTTCTGCGTTTTATTGCCCCTAAAAGAGAGCGACAACTCGCAGGACAAACTTTTGATGATCAATAGGTTTTGAACTGAGGTCATGAGTCTCGTAATGACTTAAGCTGGCATCTACAATGGTATTGCTGAAAATAACATATGCCTTTTACTCTCTTAGCTCATAGTGCCACTTTGTGCTTTTTTTCCAGAAGCAAAATGTACAATGAAGAGCCCCAAAAGAGTCACTCTAAAGGTGGACTACAAAAGGAAAGGGTCAATCCAAAATGACATGTCATACTTCACTCCGACCTCAAGGAATGTTTTTGCATTGCCAAACGATGGTGGCTCTCTCATGTTTGATTCCATGCATCATGAAGATGAATACTCCGATCAGGATTTGCTTCTTGATATTCCATCAAACGGTTTTTCCCCCGAGGCTGAGCTCCTTTGCCCTTCCTCTGGTTTCGCATCTCATCAAGCAAGTGCTAGTAGTAGCTCTATCCATCCATCTAACATGCGCACTTGACAAATACCCGAGCATTTATCTCCACCCTTAACTTTCTTTAGATTTTGATTAATAGTTCCGTTATGGTTTATGCTCCTTCCCCCCAAGTGCCTATTTTGAACTTGGATTGGCAACGGGTAATATGGCTTACTTCTTTTATTTTTGTAGGTTTGTAGCATATATGCTCATTATGCATAAGAGATGGTGAGTTCTTGGGGTAATGTACATTAGACTATATATTTTATAACTAACATATACCATCCTTTTGGGTGAGTCGTGTTTTCGGAAGCACCTAGCTTCCTCCAAAGTCCCGAAAATGGAAATGAGCTTTCTAAGATGCCTGTAAAACAAAGCTTGTCAATGTATATACATGCAGATTATTCTGGTTGCAGATAATGTACAACCATTTGGGCACCTTCCATGTTTTTAAAGTACTAACGTACTCTACAGAAAACTATTTGACATTAGTTGACACTTCGTTCACGCGGTTCACCTAGCGTGATTATCGTACACCCCAGAAGTCATAATGTTTAATCTACTCAGATTCTACTTTGTTATTTATGGAGAAATATTATGGAGAAATATAGTCAATTCTAATATTCTCATTGGGTAGGGCGTACGATGATTGATACACCCGGTGTCCCCATTAATTTCTCTACAAGCGCTAGACTTGTGAGTCATTTTTTTTTATGAATAAGAAAATAGTATTCGTGTTTATGTACTACATTGTCTACAGAAGTACAAACTTAACATTTAACAATGACAATTTAGAAGTGAACTAGTCTGATTTAAATTGAATTGAACTGAATTATATCGACCTAAATATAACTGAACTTAAATTATAAAAATTGAAATTAAGTCTTAGAAAAAAAAAATGGGGCTAAGGTCAAAGTTTGGACTATTTCCAAAGTCTACTATTTCTTCTTTTTTTTTCCATCTTATCTCATGAACTTGAAGACCTAGTCACAAGTTTGACCAACCCCTAAACCTTGATTCATTTCCCCCTAGAGTAAGTCTCGTACAATCCTCATGTGTCTTGACTTGAACAAAAATGCACGTAATGACATAATGAAAAGAAATTATTGGGAACTTCTATTTACCCCGTCTTGTCAAATAACAGAAATTGAATCTAAGAACATTTTCTATATAAATAAAAATAAAATATGCGGAATAAAAAATACTCATAAGAGTTTTGATGTAGTTAGTTAGAATATTAGGATATACCATCTCCGTGACTATACCTAAGAATTTTTCATCGCATATTAGCATTAGGTAGTCATGTGACTTGTTCTAGGGAAAGATGGGATAACTATGACATTATAATGACGAATTTTTTTTGGGGGGGTGGGGGGGAGGGGGTCATATAGGGAAGATAAGGGTAAAAACAATGGTAAGAGCTTCTTACAACTTTCTTCCCTTGTCAATATCGACAACCTAGGTTAGGAATTTGATCGTGCAAATTTACGATTGTATAATTGAAACAATTTGTCTCATCGTCTCCAGTTGAAGACCTCTCAGGCTCTCACAGAGAGCAAATGGGAAGTCAAGTGGAATACACACTTTCTCGCCCACTTACCCTTTCACTTGATCTCCCAGTCTCACTTGCTTTCTATGAGAAGTATTCAAATTGAGATTCCACATTTCTAGACTTCAATTCAACTAATTATTTTAACCTAAATACTCATGTTTTTATATTGAGAGCATTGAGTTTTAAGGTGAGATTACATATTTTAATTAACTTAAAATTGTTACTTAGTTAACTCACAAATTTAACTGCCTTATATATAGTTAAAATATAGAATGTTGTTAACCTTAATACTTAATTTTTAGTTTTGGAACTTTATATAATTATGATGAAACTCCGAGTTTTTATTTTGTTTCTTCTCAATATGTCAAGCATGGCTTCTAGATTAATTACTACAAATTTATTGTTTGAAAATTGTATGTTCTAAACAGAAGGTTAATGACCTCTAGAGTCTAGAGTAAAGGTGATCATTTATGGGTTCAGGTCGGATATAGGTCGGGCCAAGAAGAAAAAGTTTACCCAACGGGTCGAAGTAGAATAAGGCCACCCACTTTAACGGGCCTAATCTTGTACTCGTGCTCCCCCTTTTCTTGTGAGTCGGGTGTCCAAGAGCTAGTGGATTTCAGTTTTTTACAACAACAAAAATTACAAATATATATTGAACCAATTTTGTATTAATTTAATAATAATAAACTTAATTAATTATAATTTATTAAAAAATTCTCATTATTTACATCATTATTGTTTGAACATTTATTAAATTTAGATGTTTTGTGAATTAAAATATATAAATATTTCTGTTATATTTTAATCTTTATATATTACATATTATTATTTTGGGGTTTTCTACATGGTACCCTTTCTTTTTTCGAATTCTACATCGTACCCTTTATTTTTTCGAATTTTACATGGTACCCTTAAACTTAGTAAATAGTCAATAAAATACCCAAACTACCAAAAATCAAGTCTTAAAACACCTCAATTTTACAAAGAAAATATGTTTATGATTGGTTAAACGATATTTATGTTAATGGCATGCCAAGTTATTGTCAAAAGATCAACAAAAAGTGCATAATATAAACATTTAAAATATGCTGATTATTGCATCTTGGGTATTTTGAGATGTTTTCATTAAGTTTAGGGGTATCATGTAGATTTCGAAAAAAAGAAGGGGCACCATGTAGAATTCGAAAAAACACAGGGGTGCCACGTAGAAAAACCTATTATTTTTGTGTTCTACATCTCTATAAGATTAATTAAATTTTCTTTAAAATGTCTTTTTTTTTAAGAGTAAAAAGTTAAAGATTTAAATAGTAAACGAGCCTAATGGGCCGGCCCACGGGCCTTTTATGTTATCCATACCCGCTCATTTAACTTGGTGGACTTGGCCCGCCCTCTTAATTTTCCGGGTAAAATACTCTTGTACAAGCCTGCTAAAGAAGTGGGTCGGACAGGACGCGCCTAATGGACGGGATAGCCCGTGAACAACTATACTCTAGAGGGATATTTGCAAGGAGTTGTGCGTCGCATATTTGATGTTGGGAATCTTATACGGAGTATGATATTTTTTTTTAATAGCAAAGATCAAAACTATTCTACACAGCTCTTCTGGCCACATTATGGGCTATCTTATTACAAGATCAAGGACAGTAGCTAAAGCTAAGGAATGAAACATGTCGAACAGCTTTCTAATCTCCTTAATGATTGGTATGATCTCACTGTCTGGTTGTCTGATACCTGCAATAAACAAAATAAGATGAAGGCAATCTTAGCTTATCTCGATATGAAACCATCCCTGCTCCAGAGCCTATCTCAAGGCCTCGTTAACCGCGAGTGTTTCATCATGAAGGGGAGATAATACCACGACCGACTTAGATCCACTTATTATACTATGCGAGTTAATATTTATTCAAACCCAACATAATCCCGATCTTAAGTTATTGGCCCATGCAATATCACATTTTATTTTCTTCTTTATATTGCACCAGGTAGAATTCACAGCCCATATACTATTGCTCAACTTAATATTCTTGATGGGGAACCGGTCGTCCCCCTTCTTCAGGTTTGGAGAATCTTATATGATATTGAGTTAATTTAAAGTAGTGTTGACGCTAAAACATAATGGTGGTAAATTATACCACGCGGGTATATATAGGTATGGACTCTTATATCATATTGAGTGTTGGCTGTAAATCATGGATATGTACAAAAGATTAGGACATGTAGTTGATATGTGTAAACTTTGTTGGATGCGCGGCTACATAAGAAATGATAGGTTGAAAAACGAGGTGATCGAGGAAAAAGTAGGTGTTTTGTTGTTTGTAGATATTTTGCTGGAAAATCGTTGAAGGTGGTTTGGCACGTTCGGCGAAGATCACTGGAGGCACTGATGAGGAGGATTGAGATATACGGAATGAATAACATTGTTAAAGGAATGGATAGACCGAAACAATTATAGATAGGATGGTTGAAAGCGATATTAATGTTGTGGGGATTAGTGAAAAAATGGCTATGCAGAGGGCATTGTAGAGATAAAGAATTTAAGTTGAAGATATAGTTTGAACTTTAGATCTTTGCTTACTTTTTTTACCGTTTTACTTTTTTTTTAAGTCATTTTTTGAAACCTTATTATCTTAAAACCTTTATTTTCGACGTTAATTTCGGTTGTCATAATTTTCTTTCTTTGCTTTATGTTCTTTGATAACTACTATTTATATGCATGTTTTATGCCTCCCTTAGATACATAAGAGTCTATTTATTGTCTTTCCTTGCTTATTTCTATGCTATTTAGCTAGAATCTCGATTCTGCCGCTTCTATTATGTTTTAATGCAGATCGGATGTATTTTGTGCTCTTTGAGTCAATATGAAGCATGGCGGAATCAAATCATAGAAGGCTTGGCACGGGAATCGAGAGCATTGGAGAAGAAATGAGGAACAAACGAAGAATGGAGCGTTTGATGCTCGATCGAGCAAGAGTACTCTGCTCGATCGAGTCGAGCTGACGTCATGCTCGATCGAGCAACCTAGTGTTTGACAGCTTTCGAGTATACTAATTTAGTTTTTAATTAAGGGTTTTTTGTCAGAAACTACCTTTTATTTAGGGTCATTTGTGAACAACTACCTTTCATTTTATTTTTGGCTTTCAACTACCTTTCATTTATTCTTTTTGCAAAAAACTACCAAAAAACCACTTCCGACAAAAAAAGTCAATTTTCCGGCATTGACTTGGTCTTTTCTCCCCTTTTCACACATTTTACCCATATTTGTCCCTTTATTCATCCATCAAAATCTGAAAAAATTCTAACTCCATGCCCAATACTTTATCAAAAATATATTCCAAGAAATACCAACACGTCAACTATTTCAATCTCCCTCTCTATCTCCGCCGTCACCTTACCTCTATCCTTACATTCCAACTACCTTATAGATTACTCAGGATTAACTTAATGAGATTGATTAATGAGATTGATTAAAGGGATAAAAGAACATATCAATACAATCTAACTCTTACCCGACTAAAAGGAGTAAGGAGCAAGGAGCAAATATGGGTTATATGTCTGAAAAAGGGTGAAAAGGGCAAGTCAACGCCGGAAAGTTGAGCTTTCCAGCCGGAAGAAGATTTTTGGTAGCCTTTTGCAAAAAGAAGAAATGAAAGGTAGTTGAAAGCCAAAAAAAAATGAAAGGTAGTTGTTCACAAATAGCCCTAAATAAAAGGTAGTTTCTGACAAAAAACCCTTTAATTAATTAGTATATTATTATAAAAGAAAAACTCGTCTTTCATAATTAGACAGACTTTATTATCATAGAAACACCTTAGAAACTCTAATTTTATTAGCTTTGCTACTAGATTGATTCATCAAGACTATATTCTTCAGTTCAAACTTGTAATCGGTATTTTTACTAATCTTCTTCCGTTAGTTATTATTAGACCGTTAGTTATTCTTTGTTCAATTTTTTATTCATTGTTAATCGTGTTTACCTTATTTATTATCGATGTTATTTACATCGTTATGAGTAGCTAAATTTATATCTAGGGTTGAAAGGCGATCTAGTATTGTTAGAAGGGGTAGATTAATTGATTGATTTGTAATCGCATGGTTATCGTTTAATTATCGTCTTAAACCTAGTTGATTAATTACTGGCCATGATTAACTAAGTAGTCTCGCAAATTAGGATACTCACTGACATGGTTAAGACTAAGATAGGCTACGATAATTAAATAGAACTCGTTTAATGAGAGCGATCACATGTTAAATTGTAGATCTAAAGGGAATAATTGAATCGATCGATCTTGTGACCTTAGATAACTTTATTTCATGTTAATTGAGTATCCCTCTATCTCCTACTAATAATCCTAGTGAACATGAGACCCTAGACTTTTAATCTTATTGAACTAGTTCTCTTGCCCGTGAAAATCACGGGACTTTTTGTACGTGGCATTTGTGGTGTCAATCGTAGGTACCCTTCGTAATTAGCTTGGTTCATTCGCTTTGTATTAGTGCTAAACATCTTAAACAACGTCATTGTGAAGTCCATAAGCTTATATTAATGATCGTGAAGCAGATTTTAGTATTTTACTTGTATGTATACGAACTCCTTATCAAGCTCAATCATACACCATAGTCAGTCTCAATTATAGATTTTTTTTTTAAAAAAATTATACCATTTTTATTGACAGTAACACTTCATTAGACTAATTCATTATTACATCAAATAAATAAATAAATTAGAATCAATCCCACCATAGTACATAGTAACATCTAAGAAAAAATAGTGTAGTTGTTGTCACTCAGTAAGTGGATTGTACATCTGATGTACTACCACATAGAATTTAGTTTTTGAGCTTTACAATAAAGTTTTTGAGTATAGTATAGTTTTACTATAAAGTTTTTGCATTTATTAATTTGAACATTAAGCTCAAAAAAATTACAATAAAACTCAAAAAACATCATATATAAGATGTAAAATTTAATTTATAAACTTTAAAAAGCTCGAAAAAAATGCACAAAAACTCAAAATGATACTACTCTGAGGTAGTACCTCCGATGTATAATCCTTTTTCCCGTTGTCACTTACCATTTTTTAAACATGGATATGGAAGTCTATGTTATCCTTCTAAAATGCAAATCAAATATTCCAAATGTACATATTTATTATTATACCAAAACAAAGCAAATAAGCATTAAATATAAAAATGAGATAATGAGACGAAGATTGCACAAAAAAACAACTAAGAAACTAATAGCGTAAAAAAAACTATAAATATACTACGTACTTGTCAATTGTTGGCATGAGATATAAGTTATCATCCAAGGATAGAAAGAAAAGTTGAATTTAGAGTGTATTGATAAGTATTAAAAATGTGTTGTAAATAAGGACTTGTAAAACAAGTTGGCTTAAAGGGAGATGAAGAGAGTGTTTAATTGCAAAGTAATAATAATGGAGTCAAAACAATTTAGTAATCAAATAAAGTAGTCAATGAGAAAGATGATGAGACTTGAACTTCCTTATAGTTATTTATAAGACGATAATAATTACAAAGAGTTGGTAATGAAGATGTAATAATGGGTATTAATTGAGATTATGTGGCAAGAAGTGCAACATTATATAAGTTTCTCATTATTTTTTACTCCCTCCTATTCCATCTATTCTTCCCTATTTCCTATTTGGTCCATTCATGTTTTCTTCCTTATTTCCATTTTTGGAAGTGGGGTTGTGTGTTTTGTGTGATTTATATTTAATTGCATGTGGAGTAGAGAGTTTTGTGTGGTCCAAATTCATTTTCTTAATCCTATAGTCAAAATGAAAGGGGAAGATTACATGGAATAGGAGGGAGTATTAATTATAGAGGTTATGTGGCAAGAAGTTGAGAGGTGACACGTGTCACTTCAATGGAGGCTCAACAAGCCTTTTTATATTAGTGTAAGATTTATCCTTTATTATTATTGTTATTGCAATTAGTTTAGAAACCAAAAATCAAACCTTCTAGAAATTATTACCTTAAGACAAACATAGTTATACAAAATAGATTATCACGGCCTCCTTGTGGATTCGATACCTTACTTATTACTAACTATTAGTTAGTGTTGAGTTAAGTTTACTTTGATTTAGGGAATGCAACTTTACCCCTATCATTCGTACAATGCACTTATTTCGTTACCTCCATTTTTACTTGCTCACAATGTGACATTATGTAATTGTTCTTTCATGTAATGGATATCAAATAAGAATATTCATAGTTTGATGTTCTGATGTTTGGTGTAGTTTCACTTTAGTACTCCAAGATTTGGATATTTCCACTTTAACTTCACATCTCCAATAGTTCATAAAAAAAGATATTCTTGCAATTTTTTAAAATTTTCAAGCAAGTTGCTCACCATCGGAGTAGGAAAAATATGACAGGGTTGAAAGCTACACCGAGCAAACATTTTGTGCCTACACCTGTTGGGCACCGCGATCACATATTCACATCACAACCCAACGCGAGCACGATGAACAGTAACACATGACCCGAGCACACACGGTAGGCTGAGGGCGGGCCACGACACAAAATATTGGGAAAATTAGTGCCACGACACGGCTCAAGACAAGTGAGCTTGGCCCAAAAAGTCACAACGATTTTATGTATTTTTATATATTAAGTTTTTCATTAGATTCGTAAAATTACATCCAACCAATCCCTAAGGGAGACAGGTGGCGCGACCTAGCACGACTACGGTCGTGACATATGCAGACCGCTGGTCGGTGGGGCAAGCATGACACGACACGAAGGCCCATCAAGCGTGCTTGAGTCGTGCCCTTCCAGAAGACCACGCACGAAAGGCCGACACGAAACACAATCTGGCCCGTCAAAATGCATGTCGTACCACAGTAATGGCCCGATTTCAAGTAGCTTTCTTTTTATTGGTAAATTATTGTGAAGTTGGTCCACTCAAACTACAATTTTGTGTAACTGGGCGGATATGTAGCTTAAAAATAATGTTACTGAAAATTCTTATGTGGCAATTGTCAAAGCTACAATATATAATTGTAGCATATTGTTAAAGATGTTTAATGACTTGTAGTATCCTTAGTACAATTATTTTATTACAAGAATGTATATATCAAAAACCATAAGTAATTTTTTTTATTGTTGCAGTTTTTGAGTGGTTATTCTATTTAACATATATTTTAATAACTTATTTTGCACTTATTATATTGAAAACATAGTTAATTATGATACAACTTCAACATTTTATATCTTAGGTCACAATATTTTTTTTTTCAAAACTTATGTCATAAAGTGGAAATTAACTCAAAACTAATGACACAGAAGGGAAATTATCTAGAAGTCAGAGCACCAAAGTGAAACTAGCCAAACCTCGAGGATACTAAAGCGGAAAATTTCTTATTTACATTACAACATATTAAAAGATAAGCTAGAATATATTGTACTCCGCATGGAATGTTACATATGTATTTACAACAACATTGTTTTGAAGTTCCATACACCCTTGAATCACATTAATCAACAAATAAAAAGCAAGTCACTTAGAGACAAGCTAGTAGATTGGTATAACAAGTGTAACTTTTAACCCGGTTATATTTTCCGACTCTAATGATGAACATCCTGCTTGAAAATTTTTAATTGCAAGCAATTTTTTTTTTAACCATCGGACATGTTATTAGTTATCGATTAAAAAAGAAGGGTGTTGAAATGGGAAAACATGATCATTGGAACTTAAAGTCACTCTCTCTCAATTCAGTTTAAATTTAAGTGCAGTTCACAAAAGTTCAGCTGCTACAAGTTCAGTTTAACTCTTAGAAGTTCAATTAAAAAAATCCAGCTCCTATAAGTTTAGTTCAGAAAATTTCAGTTCAATTCATACCTATATTTCTACAAGTTCAGTTCAAAAAATATCAGCTCCTATAACTTCAGACTCTAATAAGTTAGGACAATCCAGAAAAGTTCAATTCCTATAAATCAGTTCAGATCCTGTAAGTTAAGTTCATAAAAGTTCAGCTCCTATAAGTTTAATACAAAAGAATTCAGCGAAATTCAGTTCAATAGAGCAGGTCATGATACCATAACCATTTACCTATATATATTTCTTAAATTGTTTATAATATATAAAATAGAATTAGTTTTGTGACCCGTAGAATTTACAGGTTCTTTTCTAGTTGAATTACATTTATTTATATCTTTTAAATATTATTGTTTTTTTTCCTTATTTTTTTTTTATCTTTTGACAATCATAGTTAACGAATAAGTATCTTTGACCATTACTTTCTCCCATTAAATGTTGAGATAATGTTAAAATTATCGTACTTTATTTATTGCAATAATTATTTTTGTATTCTCATTTATATAATTTTTTTTATTGTAATTGCTATATGTTGTGATATAATATTTGTCAAAATTATGGCTTAACCTTCAAATCAAATCCACGACTATAAGTTCAAAAAGAAACTGGATAATAATTTGAATATATGTACATCGTAACCTAACATTTAGGTACACTACAAGAAAACAACATTCAGGCGACCGATGTTGGCGACTGATTTCAGTCGCCAAAAGCAATTTGGCGACTGAAATCAGTTGCCAAGACCCAGTCGCAGGCCTTAGATGCCAAATAAAATTCGAGCGACTAATTTCGGTCGCCAAAATTGGCGACTGACAAAAGCGTCGCCAAATTGCCAAAATGGCGACTGAAACCAGTCGCCCAATTTGGCGACTGAAAGGTGAAGTAGTCGCCAAATTGGCGACTGATATCAGTCGCCAATTTGGCGACCACTACACCATTCAGTCGCCAAATTGGCGACTGATTTCAGTCGCCAGACAGTCGCAAAACCAAGTTGAATTTGTAAAAATACAGGGGGTTTGGCGACTGAAAATAGTCGCCAAATGAACATTTCAGTCACCAAAACACCTGTTTATTGCACGAAAAATTCTGTTTTCATCCTGCCATTTCATTACCATACCATACCTGCAAGTACAATAGAAAACAACCACAATTTCACACATTTACAACAACACGATGAGAAACGAACATCCTTATATATATCAAGAAAATTGTCTTTTTAATTACAAATAATTCTTTTGTATCTTTTTAATTTATTTTCACTAAGATAAGCAATTGAATTCTTATTCTACCATGAATCTCCATATCTACTCCTATATAATTAAAACCAAGTTCGTAAGACCATGCTTTTTAGAAACATTTTTTTTACTATATTGGTTTTTTTTGGGTAATAATAATAGTTGTGTGCAATGATTTGATAATCGCTTGTAATAAGCTTAAGAGGTCACTATTATTAGTGATGATTCATGTTCAGTTGTAGCCCTATTTAAATAAAACTTATTTTATACGTATATGTATAATGCTCAGGTTTAAATTTCACTCATACGGAGTAGTTTGGTTAGGGATAAAGGGGTATCACTATTCTACAGGCTAGAAAGCAACAATTTCAATAGCCTAAGGAAGAGGAAACGATGTTCCCTACAAAGTAAATAGAACAATAATGTTGCTTACTAAACTATAACTTCTCAACTTATTGAGCATTTACTCTGACTAATTGGCAATAAGTTATGACCGCTCAAGGCTCAAATCCTTAAGCATTAAATTTTACTAATTGAATTTCCACTAAATTGATAGTCTTTGTGCTACTCATTTGTTTAATTTTAATTAAAGCATCATTCACAAAGAGTAAAATTGTAAACAAATAGTTGGGATATATGGACTATAATCAAATATATTAAAAGTTATTACGGGACTTGCCATGTAGTAACTTAAGAGTGTTAATAGTTTCAAATGCAACAATGTCAACAGTCTTAGGGAAGAAGGAACGATGTTGCCTACAAAGTAAATATGGCACTGTTGCTTTATAAATTCCGACTCCTCAACTTCCATTTAGTTTGGATAATTGGCAACAAGTTACGCTTCTTGTGACCCCTTAGATTCTTTGAGCATTTAGTATAAAGATACTAAAAGTTAGGAGACTTGCCATGTGACAACTTAGAGTTTCCAGCTTAATTTTAGCTCATTTCAGTTCAGTTAAGCTCTATTCAGTTCAGCTCAGTTCAGTTCAGCTCCATTCAGTTCAGTTCAGTTCAGTTCAGTTCAGCTCTATTCAGTTCAGTTCAGCTCCACTTCATTCAATTCAGTTCAGCTCCACTAAAAATAGCTCATTTCAGTTCTACTCATCTTAAACTTAAAAGTTTTTATTATTATTAATATTAATATTATTAATTAATATTATTTTATTATTATTATTAACTAATTAATACTCCCTCCATCTCATAATTATCCCTCGTTTGACTTTTAGGATCAATTTTAATAACTTTGACAATAAATAAGTGGTAAATATTTAAACTAAGACGTTAAAACAAAAAACATTTACATTCACCATAAAAAAAAAATGGAAACGTATTTTTAAATTCAAAAAAAAATGAATATAAATGAAGAGAAATTGAGTCGAAGTGTTGTCTCGGAAACTATGCTATTCGAACTACGAAAATTATTATGAAATGGAGGAAATATTCTATTAATAGCAACCATTATCAATATTATTAGTATTAATATTATTATTTATTATTATTATATTATAATAGTAGTAATAAGAATAATGTAATAGTATTTACAATAATAATATAATAAGTATTATTATTATTATTATTATTATTATTATTATTATTATTATTATTTTATTTTAATTCATAAAAAACGCAAATTTTATTAGGCTCAAAACACAATTTACAAGAAATTAATGGTCAACCAAGAAACTATCTAGACCCCTACTTCTACTAATAGTACTATTGCTATTACTATTATTACTATTATTATTATTATCACTAATTATTATTGTTATTATAATGAATGTTGTGACTATCAAAATCAATCACATTAATATTAATACTATTATTACTATTTACTAATATTATTATTAAGACTAATGATAAAAACTAATACGAGTAATATTTATCATTATCATTATCATTATCATTACCATTATGATTATGATTATGATTATAATAATAATAATAATAATTATTGGGTCATGATTTTCGCAGTACACATTTTACTCATCTTAGTACACTATTGACAATTATACCCCTCTCATTTCCTATCTCATTTTCCCTCTCTAATCTCTCACTAACATTTTTCTCTCTAATCTCTCTCTAATTTCTCTTAATTATTCATCTCATTTTTGGGGGGTGGAAGTTTGGAAGGTCTGCCGGAGGGTGGTTGTTGGCCGGAGGGTGGTGGGCGTTTGGGGGGGCGACGGTTGGAAGGTCTGGCCGGAGGTTGGTTGTCGGGCAGGAGATGGCCGCGCCGGAGGGGGGTGGTTGCTGGCCGGAGGTTGGTTGTCGGGCAGGGGGAAGCAAGTCGCGCCGGAGGGGGGGGGGGTCGCCGGAGGTAGCAAGTCGCGCCGGAGATGGTGGGGGGGGGGGTCGCCGGAGGGTGGTTGGTGTGGTGTTGTGATGTACTAGGAATTGTACTACATAATTGTACTACATACTACATAATTGTACTACATACTACTTAATTGTACTGGTATACGTACTACATTGAGTATTATTAGTATACGTACTACATTGAGTATTATTAGTATACGTACTACATTGAGTATTACTAGTATACGTACTACATACTACTTAATTGTACTAGTATACGTACTACATTGAGTATTATTAGTATTTTTAGACATTAGGTTAATAGTACGTAATTAAGTCGACTTTCTTCAATTAGTGGTATTGCAAAATTTATTATTGTGTAGTACATTAGTATCATAACGTAACCTAATGATTAAAATACGCGAAAAGTATCATAACATAACATAATAATTAAAATACGTACTATAAAAAGAAAAAAGACGAAGTAAAATCTACAAGACTAATGCAAATGAAAAAAAAAAAACAGTCAAATCTAATAAAACGTAACGTAATGATTAAAATATGTATTACATGGGAAAAAATAACATAGAATAATGTGTTGTGTCTAATCCAAAACGATCAAATCCGCCGCTGATCATACTTCCACCTAAGTAAACGTGGACTAATTTTTTCACGCCAATTTTCACATGATGCATCCCTGTATTTCTCCCAACTTGGGTGTAGTCCCGGTAGAGGAGAATCCAAAGCAAGACGAGCCTGTACAATAGTAAATACAATTTTGTCAAACTATACAATTTATATGTGAAATTAAATATAGAAAATACACATTATGACATACCCAGTAAAAATGAAGTCCCACCAAAACAACGGTTATGAATTTTGATGGATTGTTCGAGAAATTCATAGAGCTTTGGTTTGTTGCCATCAATGGTAAATACGTGACTGGTGAATTCAATGATAAATTTGTGAAAACGACATTGTAAAGGGTGGCTATGACGAAGCCCAAATCCAAAGAATCCATCTACTTATCGTAAGGTGCGCTACCCTCCGAATGCGAAATAAGTACGCAATTGCATGATACCGTTCTTCACAACCGAATGCTTCCACATACATTTGTGCAGTCTTCTTTAACTCGTCAAGCAACTCGTGTCTTACCCTCGGCCATTCATTTTCATCGGAATAAAGTTGATGAGCAAGCGCTCGGAAGCCGCAATTCCCATCATCACTAGGATTATGCCAATCCGTTATAAAATCAATCACATTACTCACCACCGCGGGATATGGAAATGGTGGCTTTGGTGAGGCCTGTAACAATAACGAAGTTTATTTTCGCATATAGGTATATAAATCTATGTCTGATATTTGACTAACCTGTATAGTCGATATGCTTTGTGTAGGTGAGCTGACAGGGTCTTCTTGTCTTGGTCGTTGAAATGTAGAAGTTGTTCCTGAATTTGAACTATCAGGTGTTTCCTTACCACGGCCACGACCACGACCTCGACCAGGACCACGTTGTTGACTTGAGGTTAGGAATCGTTTCTCGATATACTCCCAGTGTGACGGATCTCTTGCTGTTGAATTTTTTTTTTTGGGCGTCCACATGTCTTTTTCACCGTCGGGTCAACTATATTAGACGGATGCATTATATCCTCCATCGCCTCACAACACTTTTTGATCATTTCTGGTCCACTCTTTAACAATTCATCACTTAATTTACGAAATCTTTCTTTCTCATGTAACAATGTATCATCAACGCCATCTTTCACCTTATAGTCTAGTGTTCTCCAAAAAGGATGAATAGAATTCAATTCAATATGTTTCCCTGATCATGAACAATTCAATAATATTAAAACAAAAAGATGATAATTATGTATGATCCTCAATATAAAGATAAGTAAAAAAAGTTAGCAATAATATACAAACCTTCGTTGATGCAATCGACAATTTCGTGGGAACACGGTAGACCATGTGTATTTCTCAAAACACACCATTACACTGTCCCTCGATGAAGGCATTATCCAACAACTTAATTGCTTCGTGGGACACGTAGTGTTTCAACCTACGAAACACTGACATGGCCAAACTAACATGTAGGGCAACAGTTTTACAACGTCCCAACTCTCTGTTGATTTCATGACGTTGAATTTTCACCATATCATGAATTTGTTCCCAAACAGTATCGAAGCTTCCAACCGAAGTACGTAAACAACAGTTAGGGAAGCATGCGCACCCTCAACCCTAAATATATTAAATTGTTAGAGTTATTATAAGATATAATTGTAACAATCGTAAATAAAAATAAAAAATTTAACATACCTGTTAGTAGTAACATTTCCAAAGTGAAGCACTTTATTAGTCCAAACTGAAACAAACTTCTCTTTATATGGATTTATCCACGTATTTCTGCAATAATTTTCCAAACCACCCACAGTATTATAAGCCTTGTATATTGCCTGTTCATTATTCAAAAAATCTTCTTCTGTTGATGAGTTGACCATAGTTATCCATCTCATTTTTGCACCTTCCCCCGCATTACCTCTTCCTGTTACACCCTTAACCCAAGCTTCAACGTCTTTTTCTATATGACGCCTACACAGACGATGGTTCGAGGTTGGAAAATGTTTTTCAATAGCCTTGATTAATGCAAGGTCTCTATCACTTATAATTACTTCTGGGTACTCATCTGCTCTGAAAACTTCTCTCATACATTTCAATGCCCAGTCATACGCCGTCTCTTTCTCATTTTGCAGGAAAGCAAAAAATACAGAAAAATTCCGATTAGTTGGTGTAACACCTACAACTTATAACAAAGGCATTTTATACATATTAGTATTGTAGGTACTATCAACAACCAAGACATAACGATAGTGGCGGAGCATATCAAGTGATTTTGGAGGACAAAATATAATGTCGGTTAACTCACTTAAACCACCTTCTTTTGAAGGGATTGTCTGATACCAATGTCGATTTCCGTTTTCAATAACCAACTTTAACAACTGTTCTGGTGCAGTCCTATTCTCCCTTGATACAGCTTTCTCTCGCTGGCGAATATTATAAACTTGTCGAGCAGTTAATTCATCGTCCCCGACATTAGTCAATATATCTGAAACACTTACGTGACTTTTGCTTAAACTCAAAATTTTTTCCTTCGTAGCTTTATTTACTCTCGCAACTTTTGCATGACCGAAAGGATTATCATGAAGTTCGTGATTATGAAAACCGCATCGGACAAAATATTCTCACGAACCGTTAGGTTGTCTAAGTCCTTGTAATCTAAAAGGACAATTAATTTTTCTCGTCCCCGTACATTTGTTGGATTGAGTAGTTGCTTTTCTTTTCGAAGGTCGATATATTCCAGATCTATCACATGCATATATTTGCAGTCCACGCTCTGCATTAAACGTATAGTTTATAATGGTTATATGGTTCTCACGTCCAATCTTTTCAAGTCCTCTAGTCATTTCGTCTCGATTGATGAAATTTTCACCGGTATTGAAAAAACGCCCAGTATCATTATCAAAAATTGTTGGAGGGAATTCTTCCAACTCTACGTCATCCTACAAGAAAAAAGAAAAATTATGTTTTAACCATGTACTAAACAAAAGAATTAAAATATAGAGAAAAATAAACAAATTGGAATACTATATAACTACAATATTAATCAATCTTGTACTAAACGAATGAATTAAAATATAGAGAAAAATAAACAAATTGGAATACTATATAACGACAAAATTAATCAATCTTGTACTAAACGAATGAATTAAAATATATAGAAAAATAAACAAATTGGAATACAATATAACGACAAAAATAATCAATCTTGTACTAAACGAATGAATTTGAATACAGTACATTGTACTAAACAAATAAACAAATTGGAATACTATATAACGACAAAATTAATCAATCCTGTACTAAACGAATGAATTAAAATATAGAGAAAAATAAACAAATTGGAATACAATATAACGACAAAAATAATCAATCTTGTACTAAACGAATGAATTAAAATATATAGAAAAATAAACAAATTGGAATACAATATAACGACAAAAATAATCAATCTTGTACTAAACGAATGAATTTGAATACAGTACATTGTACTAAACAAATAAACAAATTGGAATACTATATAACGACAAAATTAATCAATCCTGTACTAAACGAATGAATTAAAATATAGAGAAAAATAAACAAATTGGAATACAATATAACGACAAAAATAATCAATCTTGTACTAAACTAATGAATTTGAATACAGTACATTGTACTAACAAATGAAATTGAATACAGTACATTATACTAAACAAATAAAGTTGAATACAATACATTATACTAAAGTTTCCTAATACAGTACATTGTACCCGCATGTCAACCCGCCAACTACTCCGGCCGCCTGTCAAGCCCAACGACGGCCGACTGCCTGCCCTTCCCAACGACGGTCGCCGCGCGCCGCCACTGCTTCCCCGACGGTCGCCGCGTGCCGCCACTGCTTCCCCATGCCTACCCTTCGACGCCTGCGACGCCACCGCCTGCGCCTATGCTTCCCCATGCCTACCCATGCCTACCCTTCGACGCCTGCGACGCCACCGCCGGCGCCTATGTTTCCCATGCCTACCCTACGCCGACAACCCTACGCCGACAACTACTATGACAACAATGAAGAAATTTAAACATAAAAAACCCTAATTAAAACTTCGTTACATGAAACCCTAATTAAAAAAAAGCAATACAATACCAGAAATTAAAATATAAGAACTTGCGAATTTTATTAATATAGATTAACGTATAAAATACCTGTTCGTTAATTGAATATTCATCCATACTGTTGAATTTTTTTTAATGGAATTTGAGAAAGAGAGGATGATGTGTTTTTTTGTGAAAGGGTAACTAATGGAAAATATGGTGTAAAAAGTACTAAAAAGAGTAAAAAACGTACTGCGAAAATAAACTGCGTAATTATTATTATTATTATTATAATAATCATAATTATTATTATTGTTGTTGTTGTTGAAGTTATTATTATATATTTTTTATTATTATTATTTTTATTTTTATTTTTTCAGCTTAGTTCATCTCCAATAAGCTGATTTAAGTTCAGCTTTATTCAGTTCAGTTCAGTTCAGTTCAGCTCCATTAAGTTTAGTTCAGTTCAGTTCAGCTCCATTCAGTTCAGTTCAGCTCAGTTCAATTCAGTTTAGCTCTATTAAGTTTAGTTCAGTTCAGTTCATTTCTAAAAAGTCAGAAAAAACAGAGCCTTAATAGTAGTTGTTAATTAAATGGTACAATCTTACAATAATATAAAAAGGCATGTTGAACATTTTATTGAGTGACACGTGGCACAAGCAAGCACCCTCTTATTTTGCCATTTGGCAAACCCCTTATTTACTACTCGGTATTATTTACTATTATTTATCTCTATGTAAATAGTGAAATATGAAAAGGCTTAAATATCCATACAATAACATAAGTAATTGGAATCGTTGATAAGTGTTTCTTTATATTGGTATACCAAATGATAAAACTCATTAAGTGCCATAATAAAATAGTCTCTTAACTCTTAACTACTACTCATATAAATGGTGAGGCTTGAGAACCTACAAAGTGATCAAAAGTGGAGTTACCAAATACAAAGTAAGTGGTATGGCAAGCATGTTTTTGTTTTTTATATTTTATTTGATGGTTCTTATTATAAATTATGTATTTTGATATTGTTTAGTTTTGGCTTTATATGTTATTCATCGAATTATAATTGTTACTTTTGAAATATTTATTCTCAGTTGTTATTTTATGTAACGGTCTCTTACCGTATTTTTTTTTCAAAATGTGACAACGTTTAGGTAAATAGTGACCATTTTTACGTAAAAATATTGACCACTTTGAAAAGAGTAGTCATTTTCCAGCCATACAATTGGTCACTATTTAACCAAAAGTGGTTACTATTTATAAAAAAAATGGTCATTTATCTACTGGTCAGACATGAACCGTTGCATAAGAGAATTTGGGATATTCTTAAGTCTTAGACAATGATTGACATATTTTTGTATTTTGGTAGCAACTTTCCAAGGTTACTAATTGCTTTTGAACAACTTGATTCCCATGCTCATTTCTTAATTGTATGGTAGGTCGTATTAATATGCAACTTTTAGATTTACTTTATTGTTTTCTTTTTGCCTTTTAATTAATTTATATTTTTTAATAGCCCGACATCCTTCTTATCGGATCCGAATGCTAAAAACGGTCATTTCTATGCAGTATTGACAAGAAACTCTCCATCACACTTCAATGATACTTCTTCAAACGCAGGGATTTCATCTCTTAAAATTAATTTTATTATTATTATTCCTCCCATTTTGTTATTTAATTTTACGAGTGTAGTTATATTTCAAAAGCGTTTTATATATAAAATTTGTTTAATGTTTCCTCTGCGTGAAGAAACAAGAAGACAATTTATTTAGTCTTAATGTTCAAAGTAAACATTGGAGATTTTTTATTCGCAATCCTCCCTGAGATAATACATATTAGTAGCTAGTGTACATTCACATGATTGTGGTGTTACAAAATGTTGCAATTAGAGACATCATTATTGCGTTGAATTTGTTACAATGTTGTTATATGTTTGACGTCCTATGCCAGATTATAATCAGAGTTGGTGATAAAACATCATATTTCAATTATATTGTCATATTTGGAAACCTACTTTAGATCAAACATGAGTAATTAGGATAGGATCCTAAGTAGTATTGAATACTGGATCATAAGACCCTATAAATTTTCTGAATAAATAAGTTTTCATATCAGAATATCATAAAAAAAATTATAATATATATAGTGTTAGAAGTATATTTAGTGAAACGAAATCGCTATAATTATATCAAGAATTTTTCGTATACCTTTAAGTTTTGAGTAGGACAAAAAAAAAAGAGTTTTCACCTCAAATATCTTATATTGAAGGAATTTAGATTAGGTTTGGAAGTGTGCAAATAGGCTAGGCCTCTTCAAATCTTTCATCCCAGCATTTCCCTACTACTTAATTTATGAAGCAAACAAAATTAAATTGTATTGATTTCCTATTTTCTTCTCTTTTCTCCCAGACCTACTATCCAACCAATCTCTTAGTTAGAGCATTTGATTTAGAGAAAATTTGGTGTTTGATTTTTGGCATGTTACAAGAATTTTTTTTCAATTAAGTACGAAATGGTAATAATGCTGAAATTAAAAAGGGTTAGAATATACGGAAAATGCAAACTGATAAAAATGTAAGATCACAAATCACTCTAGCCATAAATAATGAAATAAATCGAATGAAGTGTAATGCAGGCGTATGAAAAAAATACGATAATTATCACTTATAAGATATAAGATATAAGGAACATACTTTTGTATCTCAATCTATTGTACAATCATGCATTCATGCACATATGAATATATATATACAAGTTTTATCAAAAGACTAACATATGACAAAGATCAGAAACGACTCGTGATCTCTCACGGGCAATTAAACTAGTTGTATGCTCACAAGGTTATTTTTTGTTTGCATTTTATTTTTTGATAACAAAAAAATATTTTAATTAAAAGCACGTAAGTATCAAATAAAAGAGACTATATTTCGTATGTAATTAATTCATTAACCTGATATATAAAACCGTCATATAGAATAATCTGCGATATAAATTCAAAAGTTTTAATCCATGAGGATGGCGGGACATCACGGGTGCCATCATATCACAAAATACTCACTGGAGTGTCTGTACTAGTTTTCCACTCTTCTCAAACCTTCCCGCTCTTTTGCTTCTCTCTCTTATCCATGGATCCTTCCAACATTTCCACCTGCTAACCCTAATTTCCCCAATTAAACCTCCAGATCTTTCTTCGATCCACCATGGAAGTTCAAATCTCGACCTCCGAGCTCGCATTCACCACTCAAAACTACACCGAGAAGGCATGGCATTTGGCCGCCGTACTCATGTCTATCGGCCGTCCTTCTTCTCCCGCTGAACTCGCTGCAAAGTGTTCGCTCTTTCATGCTTCGATTGATTTAATTGAATTTCTTTGCCTCATCCCTAATTCGCCGCTTTTTTTGACTAAAAACGACCTCGTTTTGCTCTCCGCGAGTGCGTTTCATGTTATCGGCGAATTCTTCGCAGTTTCGGCGCCGAGAGTTCAGATCGGCGTGTTTGATCCAGCGACGTCGTTTAATCGATGTAGCGGTCGCGATGTGGTGAAGACGTATTTTAGGAAGAGGAAGAACTTTGGGAGTGAAGTTGTACCGTTGATGAAAAAAAGAGCGATTATGAGATCAATTGAAGGTAATATCGTGAAATGATTTTGAAATGATTTATCGTTTTTTCTTTAGTTTTTGTTAGAGTTTAATTAGTTTATGAACTGATAAATTGCAGGAAATGAGCAGGAGAAGGAGAGCTTAAGTTCCAATAGCAATATCGTAAGCACTCTTTTAAGTTATCTATTAGTAATTTAAAGCATTTTATTTACTTGAATTCTATTGTTGATTTGATCTTAGGTTGATGTTCTTATGATAGTCCACTTGATTAATTTGTTAGTTTTATGAGTTAAGGAATCGATTTCTGCGAAATTGTAAGAAGTCCAGCTTACTGTCTCAAAGACCGTATTTATTCAGTTACCGATTTTTGACCGATTCCTACACTGAATTATGGATTGCATTATAATTTCTACTAGAAATTTAATTCTAATGTTGTGTTATTTGTATACTTGTATAAACTTGCAACTTTTGGCTTCGTTTCTACTTCTGCTTCTTTCCTTGGCCTCCAGTTTGGTTTTTGTTCTTGCTGAGTGGCGAGTGTTAGTGATGACGAAGTCAGAGCCCCGAGATGTAAATTGCTGTATCTAACATTACCGTGAATACTCAACTGTGTAAGGAATTAAGGATTCAGAGGTAGCAGTAGGGTTTTGTTGTTAGGATTGTTTGTAGCGACATCAACACAATCTAAGAGACAATGGATCTTCTATTTCTTCAAGGATTTTGTAAGATAGTATGTCATACCTGATAAATAAGATAAATTATATAACAAAGATTTAGCACAAATATATGTGGTTCACTAGCAATGTGTCAGCTATGTTCATGGACAAGGGGGATATTTTACCGAGGAAGAAAGTAACCTGAAAGAATTAATAGACTTTATTTTGTAACCTTAATGTTTAACCAAATACAGTCTATAGACTACGTCAAGCAAAAGGAATAAAAACTTCCAAGAAATAAGTCCTAAATCCCAATTCTGTAAGTGACTTAAAACTAATAGTTCTTCAACTACTGTCTAGTGAATTCAAGGCAGATATTTTGTAGTATGAAGAAATGAGGCCTACGCTTTGGAAAGAGATCTCGTTGTTGCTTGCGGTACAACATAATTACCTCGGTGTCTAGAAATTTCTTTGCTTACAGCAATGATTGGCTCAAATGATAAATGTACAATACTCAGAAGACGAGGGTTCGAATAAAAAAATGTTGTTGTTCTAGGGACTCAATAGCCATAGTGTACATAAGCAAAGAGACATTACATTATGGAAGAAGATTCTGTCCTCTATAACAGCTGATGAAGTAGTTAAAGCAGATGTTATTTATTGGTGTAGATTGTTTTGCTTGCTATTCTGATTGTATAAATTTCAACCCATTGGAGTTCCATATGCTGAAGAATACAGTTAATTTCTACAAGTCTATTTTTAATGTACGCTTGGGTGAAGACTAGACCGATACTACTATTGTTCAGGGAAAAACATTAAAGAGGGATACAAACTAGCAAGATACAAACTCGCTGTCGATTTAAGACAGACTGATTTTATAGAATGATTTCACACTGTAGTTAGTGTTGTGTGGGACCATTGTATGCATACAACCAAATCATCACCCCTTTTACAAAATGAGGAATGTAACATGATTTGGAACCATTGTATGCATTTCTGCTGTCTCATATGAGTTTTTGTGCTCATGGTAAGATCTTCATTTTCAGGATGCATTGTGCTTATGCTCATAAATATAATGCACGTACCACTGAAATATTTCTGAAGTATTTTTTCTTCTTTTGTGTAGATACTTGCTCTAAAAGCACTGCCACTTGACATACCAGAAGGAGTTGCGTTGGAGAATTTCAGTGACATTGGTGCTACTCCTTCAATTCCAATTTGTAACATCGGGTATCAATCAAAGAACGATGGTTATGAGGTGTGTGAAAGCAAGCTAAAGACACCTCAAGGTAATATTGTAAAAGGATAGTGAAATTTTATTTAATCTTCTGTGATTTTTTTGTTCAATATAGTGTAATTAGTTGAGGACCTGATGATTTGCAGGAAATAAGTGGGAGAAGGAGAACTTTGGCACCAACAATGGACTAGTAAGCACTATTTTTAGTTATCATCTGTGCATTTTATTCACCAAATTTTATTCGTGAGCTGCTTTTAGGTTTGAGATCTTATTTTGACTAAATGTGATTAATTTGTTACTTTGATGAGTTAAGGAATCAGCCTATGCGAAATTTTAAGAAGTCTGGCTGACTGTCGCTAAAGAGAGTAATCGTTTTTGAGTTTTGAACTGATTGCCGAACTAAATTGTAGAGGCATTGTAATTTCTAATTGTGATATAATAACTCCCTCCATCCCATTTTTATTGTTCCCTTTCCTCTTTAAATTTATCCCAAAAGAATTGTCCCTTTCTAAATTTAGTAAGAAAAAAGAGTGGACATCCAAAATTGCTCATAAGTAGGTACTGCTACATCCATCAAAATTAGATTATCCCTAGTTCTCCTTTAAAGTCAAGGGGTTATGGGTGCAGTTTGGAACTTGCATTTTTTTGGCTTTATTTCTTATTCTGCACCATAATTGATCCTCCAAATACAAGGGTCCTTTTTTCTTGCTGAATGATTAGTGATGATAAAACCAAAGCTGCAAGACGGAAGAAGTACCTAACAAGGCTGTAAATACTCAAATGTGTGAAATACTACAGTTTTGCTGTTAGGATTGTTTGAAGTCCTTATAGCTTTAGTCAGTACAATGTAAGAGGCAATAGACAAAGGAGATGGATTTTATAACAATGCACCAGCTATGTCCATAGACAAAGGAGATGGATTTTACTGTGAGGGAGAAAATAGGAAAGTAACCAGAATAAACTGAATATACTGGATTGACGTAACTGGCCTCATTCTGTAACTTTGCAGGCTAAACCAAATTTGTAGAGTTTGCTTTGCTGCCTATGAACCGATATGGTCTTTTTTTATTGTATAGAAGTCCAATATATTGGTAATCTAAATGCTAGAGAATAGATTAATTTATTTGTGTCGATTTTGAATATAGACTCGAGTGACGATGTGACTGATAGTCTGATATAACCACTTTGGGATCACCACCAAAAGGAGATACCAAACACCTTAATGTTGTGTCATGGTAATATCTGCCACTGGAAAGTTACAAATGTGCTGTTAATCTTGCTAGTACAGTTTCATGCAAAGAACTAAATCATTACTCCTGTTATGAGAAGAGGAATATAACATGAAATGTAACCGTTGTATGCACTCAACTAATGATAATTTCGGACAGTAATGTCTTTCTTTTCAAGTACCATTGAGCTTATATCAAATGGGATATCACGAAATATTCTGAAGCAAACTTTTCTCCCCTCTTATCTTATGTAGGTACTTGCTCTGAAAGCACTGCCAATCGACGACATGCGACAAGAAATTGCTTTGAGGAATTTAAGCGACAAAGCCGTTACCCCATCAATGGCGTTTTCAAACGCTGGGCTTTTGAAGTATCAATCAAAGGATGATGATTGTCAAGGGTGTGAAAACATCGTAAAGGCATCTCAAGAAGATGACTTGGAAAATTACTTAATTATAGAAAGACAAGAGGACATTTACTATACCGATAATGTGACAATCTTAAATACGCCCGAAGTACAAGGGGAAGGATCTGGACCCCTTATTTTTAATAGTTTAGCAGAAATCTCAGCTTTTTTAGGAGTAGACGAACCTGACCCTGTTGATTTGAAGGCCAAGATGGATGTTTGTGCTTTTTCCTGTTTGAATCTCGATAAACATGACAAGGACTCACCGGTAAATGCTGCAGATGCTTTTCATCCTCACGGAGATTCGATAAATAGGCATGCTCCTGAAACAAAGATCGAAGACATTGTTGAACTGCCCTTGGAAGATTGTGTGTCTCCTGACAAAAGGCCTGAAAAAGATTGTGAGTTTCCTGACAGAAGGCCTGAGAAAGTGAAGCATTCATTTGGTTCATGTGAATTAGGCTCTCTTTTTGACGACATTCTATGCACAACTATGAAAAGCCCCACAAACGAACAATCAACTTTGCCAGAAGAAATAGCAAATAATGAAGCATGTAATGAGGCTCTGGTTCCTGCAACGCTGCAATCTGGTAACCAGAAGATTATCTCAGGACTCTCAGCTGTTCAAAACAAGGTTCCTGAGCTCAAGCCAACTCCGAAACAGAAAGCCCCACTAAAGTTGCAACAGGTTACTAAAGTGGACATTTTCTCTAAAAAAATGAGAGGCCAAAAAGATCAAAGCACCACTGCTTTGAGGGACAAGGGCAAACACATTGCTAAGGATATTGCAGCTGTAGAACAAAAATGTGTGAAGAAATCTGTCAAGGTCAGTTCCTCCGTTCTGTCATGCTATATATAGTATATACTGCACTAAGGGAATTGTTCTCCACATCTAATTTACACTATCTTCTTTCCCTATTTCTTCCGAGTTTTTCGGACATTTGATGCTTCTCTCTCTTTCAGCATATCTTATAGAAGTCCTAAGAAATTTGGCCTTTAAACATAAATGATACAGTCAAGAAAAAGAATAGTTGGTTCCTTTATATCTTTCACAAGCATCATAACTTTTTATGTCCCTTGCAGGATCAACAAAATTCAATTTATCCAGAATTTGAGTCTTACACAGTTGAGGAAGAAGAGGGATCAGGTAAGACATGAATGATAGTTCATAGTTTGAGTATCCGTCATTGCATTCTGGTGTAGCATGGCAATCTGTTTTCACGTGGATTACTGATTTGCATCAACCTCTTGCACAGGTGGTTATGGAACAGTCTATAGAGCTAGAAGAAAGACTGATGGAGTGACATTTGCCATTAAATGTATGACAACAAATTTATGCGGATATATTTTCTTTATTTTGACATATTAGATGTTCCATTACATGCATGTATGGTTGTTTGGGTTCTGTGCTAGACTTTTCTCTGTTAGTTCAGACTTATATTTTGGGAAAATACCAAAACTTCTTCACTTTATTATGTCCTTAAACAAACGCAGTTAGCCAGTTGCCTTCCTCTTTTTTCTGGCAAGCTGCTCAAGATTCGGGCTATTTTCTGTATTTGTAACTTCATCATAGAGATGATCATGGGGTGGGACAGGTCTCTGCCAGCCTTGCTTCAAAAGGCAGCGCAACTGTGTGGGTTGCGCCGGGATGGGCAAAGAGCGGTTCATATAACTGTGAATTTCGTATGATGTTTACATCTGAAACGGAAAATGAGAAGCAGATGAAAAATCGAATTCCTTGCTTATATGCTTACATAGTTCTTCCTCTCTATACTTAGCTTTCGTTTAAAGACTTTAGGATAATGTCCAGCATCAACCCCGGAGGTTGTTTTTGCAATTTCCTTGCACAGTGCTGTGTCTTTTGGAGCATGCAACAAAATATGTTAACTAAAAATCTTGATACATGTAGAAATGTAATTTTATCGATGTATGGTTACAAACTCTCTCCTGTTATGTCATTTTACTTAAGTTGTGACAAATGTGACAGCCTCTTTGTGTTGCTAACACAAGACTACAAGAGTAAGGCTCCGTTCATCCGACCCCCCATTACCCGCAATTTGCGGGAGCCCTCAAGGCATTGAGGTACAGTTGCTGTTGTGTGATAAATGTGACAATTCCCTAGTCTAACTCAGTTTATGAAGGCAATAATTAACAGTTTACCCCTAAATTAAAGTTCAAGCTTCCACTATTGTGCTATGCATGTTATCCGAGATAATTGATTAAATCAATCTTGCACAAGCATGCTTAGAGGCTTAGAGCTAAGGTTATAGATTTAAACAACATCTTGTTCGGGCTGCTACCTAGGTGAACACGAAAACCAAACCTCCAGTTGATATTATTGCTAGTATTTCAAAATTTTACTGTTTTGAAGGTTCTCTTAACTACGTGTGTTTGCTGCTGCATTATTAAAATTATTCTACTATAAGAGCTGATACCATGAACTTGTATGTGGTACGCAGGTCCTCATGCAAAGGCTCATGTGCACCACTTAAAAAATGAGCTTAAGATGCTACAACGATTTGGGTATGTGGAGTGATTTTGTGTTGACTTTGAATTCCATTATCCACAGATTAAACATCATAATAGCAGATGAGGAAATTAAATATCCTAAGTTTTTCAGGGGAAAGAATTTTGTGATAAAGTATGAAGCTTCTCTCAAAAGTGGAAATGGTGATTGCTTTGTTTTGGAGCATGTTGAGCACGACCGGCCTGAGGTAAATCGAGTAGCTTAATGTTCTTACTAATTTATTATGCCAATGCTGTGGGTATCTTAGACAAAGACATGGCAAACGGATAAGTCGGGTTGGGTTAATTCAGGCGTGTCGTATTTTGGGTTAGCTTTGGGGCCAGTATGGGTCATTTGGGTTTCAGGCATGTTATTATGGGTGAATCTGGTCGGGTCATTTTTGGGTCAATGGTTAAGAGAGAAAAAGTGCGTTTTGAATAGTTATCTACTTACAAATTATGTTTGATAATTGATTCATTATATCAATGTAGATAATACTAAGTGTTCTTTTAAATTAGTTATTTCAAGTCTCTTTGGGTCAATTCAAGTTGTTTATGATCTGGTTATTCTGGGTTGGGTTGTTTCGGACCAGGTCACTTAAGGCCAAATCAGTTTCGGGTGAACAAAACTCGGGTCAATTTCGGGTTGGGTCGGGTCAAGTTCAGGTTTCCGGTCACATTTAGGCTATGCCATTCGGGTTAATTTCGGACTTCGGGTCAGCCTTTTCAGGGGGCTTAATATTTTCGGGGCTAAATCATGGTCGGTAGTCTCATTTCTTACTCTTTATTGCTGTTCATTTCTTTTCAGGCACTGAAAAGGGAGATTGATATCAATCAGCTTCAGTGGTATGGTTTCTGCCTGTTCAAGGCACTTACTAGTCTTCATAAGCAGGTAATAGTTAACGAGGTTCAACTTCTTTAGCCTGGACTCGGCAGCACCTATTTGGAAACTAAAACTGAACGTCCAGTTTCATCCATGCAGGGAGTTTTTCATAGAGATGTCAAACCTGGCAACTTTCTGTTCTCCTGCAAAACGGAACAAGGATACCTGATTGATTTCAATCTTGCTAAGGTAAGAAGGGAGAATCGCATGCTTCAAATATATGAAAAAAGATAGTCATATATGTTTGTCTGCATTTGATCATGGCTACCCACTAATTGTTTACCTTCTTCTATTAACAGGATCTCCATCAGAAGCCTGGGAGTTTAGGTGAGCTTTCCATCCTTCATCACTTATCAGTATTTCAATGAAACAAACAACTCCAAATTGGCTTGGTCTTAAGAAATGTTCCTTTTCTTTTGCTATATGCTGGCCGATCATACAAAGCGAGTCATTTTTATCACTGGTTCATGCTTTATAATGGCTTATAAAAGAGGGATATTATGGTAATGCACTGGAAAGTAATATTCCATGTATGCCCTCTCTAAACACTGAAAGGTTCTTTTCTTTACTAACTCAATTTTGTTGACCTTCCTGACTGTGTTCTGCCAATTATGAAAATCTAAAACATTAACTATTCTAAATTTTCCTTATAACTCTATAAGACCCTCCTTGTGTCTCATTAGTAGTTATTCGCTCTCTTTGAGCAAATACTTGTAGAATCTAGTTGCTGATCAATTTTTACGCTATGGCAGACAAATCACAGCCTGGTCACATGAGTGCAAGTGAACATGTCCCGACAGTGCAACATACGTTTGCAACCTCTAGCAAGCGAAGAAAGATATTGAGTGGTGAACTGTCTGTTGCATTAAACCCAGGGGAAAGAAGTGGTACCAACCACACCCAAGAGAGTAAAACTCTGAAGAGCAAAGCCATGGGTAGGTTAAATGTCTATGATGACTTAGGTCGCGGTAACTCTCTAACTAGCCAAGGTGCAGATAGGTCCGGGCCGTCCGGCTTAACATCAAAAGACTTGACAAGCACTAGAACTTCTGGAGAGAGGCTGAGAGAACCAATTCCTTGTCAAGGTCGAAAAGAATTGATCAATCTAGCCCAGAAAGCAATGCAGTTTCCGAATCTTGGAACAGGAAGTGCACCAATTTCCAAGCGGAAGAGGATTGTTGCATCGCCTATTGCTATGGACCAGAAATTCATTTATCCCACTCCAGCTCCACTCCACTCTTTTGGCAGTATTGTTTTGGGTGCAGGATCATTGAATAATAAAGGTATTCACGCCACACTCTTAATGTTCATTCTACTTTTGCTTGCTCAAATAGACTTTGCTGAGACGGTCTCATATAAGACCAAACCAGATTAAGTAGAATACTTGCCCATATTGGCATCAACGCACTAAAATAAAACCAACAAATAACTAATTCATAATATGGGTTTGTCTCAGTTTCATAGTAGTGTCATGAGACACTTTCATACAAGAGTTTCTGCTGCTCACTTTTATTTTTGCGTAACCTGTATTTTCCTTTAATTGTTCGTAGGGGACTCTAAGCCATATAAAGAAGGCCCATGTGTTGGAACAAAAGGTTTTCGTGCTCCTGAGGTGAGAACCTAGTTAGTGTTGTCTGGTTACTTGTTCCATTTCATATTAGCCGATTCCAAATCATTTTAGGACTAAAGCTTTGTTGTCGTTGTTGAGAATACCATAGTTTTTTTGTCTACCCCAACTGAATCGTGAAGTGATTATCGAATTCTAGCTGGAGTTTTTCTTTCTACTCTGAGTTCGTAATTCAAAAGTCTTCCCTTCATTTGCTTAAAAAGAAGAATTGTAACTCTCGGTATTGACTTGACATTGCTTCTTAACTCCTGGATTGAATCCTTTACCGCAGATGATGTCCTGTCTGTTGTCTTGCTCCTAATTTTTTGTACCTTCTGAGAAAGTAGTCAAAGTTAATCGTGAAAGTTAGACGGGCGAATATGAATGAGGTGGAGGTAGTATAAGAGGAGTTACTTTTAACCGTGTATAGAATAGATTTTTTGTTTTTACTAAACCTCTGGGACAGAGAGAATGGGAGATTAATTATTTACAGAACACAGCGTGTTTATGTGCTACTAAATCTGTTGAGAATCATGCGCATTGCTTTTGTATGTTGGCAGGTTTTGCTACGATCGCCGTATCAAGGGCCAAAGATAGATGTATGGTCGGCTGGTGTCACGTTACTTTATCTAATAACTGGAAAGATGCCTTTCACAGGCGATCCTGAACAGTAATAATTCTCAGCTCTTCACTTGTCTGAATATGTTTGAAATATGGGTAATTATTAACCATGTTATGGACCTCAAAACAAGAGGAAAGATAATATGTGGTGGTACGAGAGTAATGGTTAGGGGTAACAGTTACCCACCTCTCCGTCAGATAACTAACTACCTTCATATGGGATTAAAAATTTCCCATTACTCCTTTCTATCCTACATTACCTCCACATATCATCAGTTTCCTTCATTTTCTCTTATCTGAGCTTTTTTGCCCTGATTGCAATTACCTTCGTCCTACGCAAATCCTTAAAAATGTAAGCGTGACCACTGACCATCATTGTTTGGTTACTTTGGTAAATTACTATTATTGCAGAAACATGAAAGACATAGTAAAAATGAAGGGCAATGAAGAGCTATGGGAGGTGGCCAAGTTGCACAATCGCGAATCTTCCATCCCAGTGGTACTCTTCCATACCTCCAAACTTAGACTCCCTCCATCTTAACCACCATCCATTTACACTATCCTCCTTTGTCATTGGTGGTCAAACAACTCACCTTTTACAGATTCTCACTGACAATAATTGGTACAACTTTTTCAAATTTATGATGTCAAAATAGTTTGTATTGATAAATCAAACGTGGCAAATTTTAAATAGTACTGCAATCAACATAAATGTAAATAACTAATAAACAACTGATGTCGGTTGACCACCAAATTCAGATGGGGATATAAAATGGTATTATTAATAATTTAAGACTAACATATTCTATTGGTAATCAATAATGTTGTAGGAACTTTTGGATGTAAAATTCTTACAATCAATGACAATAAAAGAATGGTGTGTTGCCAACACGAAGAGAACACGATTCCTTGATGCCATCCCAAGTTCACTTTTTGACCTCATTGAGAAGTGCTTAATTGTGAATCCGAGGTTGAGGATCACAGCTGAGGAAGCTCTCCGCCACGACTTCTTTGCACCATGTCATGATACGCTACAAAGGATAAAGTTGCGTAAATTGTCTCGGCATCATCAGCCAAGTAGCAACTCCTTGCCTATGTTACATGAACTTGTAGGAACTCCCAACAGCAGCCAGCTCCACCTGTAAATTTATGCCAAATTAACTTTAAACATGCAAAAAATATCTTTGAACAAAACATTAGGTCTGATTTATAACAGAGTATACACCCATAGTTAGAAGACCATAGTGATCTTCTCCTGCAAGGGTTTAGTTGCACACCGGAATATATGTTGGTCATGGCGGTTTATGACAATGGACTTCCAGTTTCACAAAGACAGCTTTTATGACAATGGACTTCAAATCCTTGAGCGAATTCTGAGAAGATAGATCAGCTTTAAAGCAGACACAAGCTAATGAATTCAAGGGGTACTAACTTTGCACATTTGCACAGGTAGTTATATCCGCGTTTCCGTTGGCCAGAGCATGTGAAATTTTAGGTTTGAAATCCCTTCTTAGATTGGTTTCACCAGATAGAGGTGGTTGTGTAGTTGTGTTATATAGAGTACTCAGATTCAGAACTTGTAGCATTTGCTTCATCTAGTTTGAGGTTGAGCCTATAATTTGGGAGGAATTCATCACTTTTCAACTGTTGGAAGGAACATATGATTTAAATTGAAAACATGATAATTGTTTGTTTTTTTGGTGAAAATAGATAATTGTTTGTTCACTAATTCTCATTGATGATTGGCATATCCGTGTTTAATAAAGACGGATTTGGTTTCCACTAGTCCTCCCACTTGCCTCTTTGGGAAAGGCAACCCGACCCGCCTTCAATGAGACTTGCTTTTGTTTGTTACTACTTTGTCAGTATTACCGCATTTGGAATTCTCGCTGTAAAGCTAGTTAGATAGTCAGTGGTAACTTGGAATGAATGAAAATTGATTAAGTTGTAGGCTGTTCTATTTGAAGTCTTGTAGGGGTGAACACGGAACAGCCTGAGTATGCCAGAGATTCTTTTTGTTGATAGAGAAGAACCCAATCGGATTGAACCCACAAATTTAGCAAACCAAAATTTACCTAACCAGAGTGTAAGCAGATAGATAACTTACAGCTATCACATTTGTTCTAGCTTGATACGATTTGAGGTGACTTGATAATGATTAAATCAACCAATAAGTCTTGCTTGTGACGGGCTGACCCGTCGCAAGCCCGCGACGGGTTAAATCCCTCTCACAAAGAGCAAGTGGCAAGGCAAGTGAGGGGCTCCATTTGCACCCCACTTGTCGCCCCACTTGCTCTTTGTGAGGGAGATTTGACGTCGCAAGCTTGCGACGGGTCGGTCCGTCACAAATGAGAATTTGTGTTAAACCAAATGGACGACTTAATAATGAATTAACTTAATACATTATTATTATAAATTAAAACAGTTTAACATGATTCAATTGGTCTACACACTTGAAAACAACTCTTTATTGGTGGGTCTAAACTTTACTTAAAGAAACTGTTGAGTCATTTACTCTACTCGTGTACCATCTCTCATTCTCTCCTCTCTGCTCAAAACTGTGAAAGGCCTTCTTACAGGTTTTGAGCAGATACTCCAATAAATGCTCCTTTTCATGCACAAAACGCAGCTTCTTGATGTTTAAATCTCTTGCCATAGCGAGTCCTCCAAACCCAGAGCAAGCTTGGGAATGATATCCATGAATCATGTCACAAATTTTTAGAGCTTTTCCACTCACAAATTATTCAACCAAGTTTCTTCTGACGTTCCACATAAAATACACCACTGCTCATAGCTAATTCCCTTCCTGCTCTGTTTTCGCAAAGTACATATTTGTGATATCTCAGCCCAATAATGTCTAGAACCAAACCCAATCCCACACGACAATAACTCAACATGAACACAAAACACCCTAAACCTGACGATGACCCCCCATAATCCAAACCCGTATATTACATGACCCCTGCTAACTCAAGTCATAACCGAGAAAAGTGACACGATTGCCAGTTCTAGATTCAACTAGTAAAAATGTCTAGAATGTGATGAAAATTCAATTTAATGACAATTGTAAACGTGGCTACATGAGCAAGAAAATGTTGTTATTGGGGGAATAATCTCGCTCACAACCATGATTCAAAAACAATTTCTTTCATAATAAAGACCTTGTTGCACCAGATCTGCAACCATGGAGTCACATGATATAGGTCTAAATATTTCTTTAAAGAACTACAAATAAATGAAGGCGATCTAAGCTTCTGTCTTCTGGTTGAGGTTTCCTGCATCTTGTGCATAAACAGGGTGAAGGACATGACCATCCTTAGGTTCAACATGCACCCATTTACGGCCACTCAGTTTATGTTTTTCGAACTTGACATTACCTTCCTTTAGTGCATACAATGTGTGATCCTTTCCTATTCCCACATAATTACCGGGATGGAAGCGGGTTCCCCTCTGCCTAACGATAATATTTCCCGGTATTACTCTCTGCAAGCAACAGTAAATAGTCAGTACTCAGGTACAGGCAAATATGACACTGTAATTTTATTGTTTTGAGACTACCAGAAATTGCAAAAAATTTCACATGAAGTTTTATCCAACAATATACCCTAATGCCTGGCTCACACTTTTTCGGGTAAGACGATCAGCTGTATGAAGTTTACCTTTGTATTAAAGAAACAGGAACGTCGTTTCCACGTTACTCCTAACTCCTAACGAAATGTGCATTGTAAAATGTACCCATACTATGCCACTTCAAGATATTGCATCACAGTGACCTAATAGGCGGAATACTGTCATATTTCAAAAATGAAAAAGACCGAGTGTTTAGCCTCGGTGGTAATGGAAAAAAAACCTAAAGTCTGGAACTACTAGAGGGCCTGAAGTACAAGAACTAGACTTAACTATTATTGCAAGAACACACTTGTTAAATGTTGGAACAGATAAACATAGGTCATATACATTGCTGAAACAAAAATTTTATATGGAACCTAAAATCCCATGTACTAATACTCTAATAGTATTAATTGTGATTGTAATTAGTTACCACAGAAAACCCATCAATTATTCTCTCTACAGTCAATTAATCATGGAGATAACCACCTAGGAGAGCAGCTTCAACATCAAACCAAATGAACTAAACCAGAAGAACAATTTTCGTTCTAAACTGAAACGAAACATTATACCTCTCCTCCGAATTTCTTCACCCCAAGATTTTTAGGCTTGGAATCTCTTCCATTCTTTGTGGATCCACCAGTTTTCTTTGTAGCCCATCGTCTAAAAACTAAAGCCAAGCCTACTCCAGAGACATCTAGGTTTGAAGAGAAAGAAAAACAGCATCTATAACAAACTAAGTATTTCCAGACAGCAAATGAATATTAGAATAAGGGCATCTGTATAGAAGAGGCATATGAGGGCAAATACCGCTTGCACTAGCGTAAGCAGGAACACCCGTGACCAGTTCTCTGAGGTTTACTCTTTTGCACAATGATGCTGCGAAATTCATTATATTATGTTGATTCAAAGCGTAGATCCTGCACCATTGCATCAAAACAATGGGGTGAATACTAGTTGACGGGAGCCATAAATGAAAGACAATTTCTAGTCCATCTTTTAGGGACTTTGAATAATGATTAAAAATCAAACAAAATAATTAGTCTTAGCATAGGTAAGGATGTTGTATGAGTTCAATAAGTCATTAACACAACCAACAGCAAGCCTTGCTAAAGACGAACCGATCCAAATACTACCACATGGTGGGGACAATTTTTTTGGCATTTCCAAGGCAACTTGCCAGGTGCTTTGCTATGTATTTGGCCCGTCTTAAGGCATAAGACCGATAACTCCGTCTTAAACGAGAATTTGGGCATTGCTAAACATGAACTTTAATGAGATTTCGTCATCAAACAAATACCAAATTCAGCAAAATTAACTTACAAAAAGTCGATCACCCAAATTCAACCTAAAAACATCATGTTCAATGAAATTCAACCTAGAAAAAGCCTATAATTAAATTAAACCCAAAAAAACCCGCTCATCAAAATATAAACTAGAAAAAGGTCAAAGAAAACTTACCCATTCATATATTACCAGTATTATTACAAATTATCAGTATATATATATATATATAATCAGTATCATTATAAATTATATAATATCACGATTTAAAAATGATGAATCCAAGTTTGACAAGCTTTATCAGTTTACTTGACACATTATGAATCAACAGGCTACCATTAAAAAGAAAGACTCCACCTTTAATTCAAACATTACAATGAATATTTACAATTTTACAAAGCCAAATCAACCCTAATTGAAAATGAAAGAACTGAAAATGAACCAACGAAAATAAAAAAGAACGCAAACAAAGAAAGAGAAAACATTACCTTGATTGAAAGACAGTTGGTAGTGGGTTGTTTGGAAGTTAGGGTTTATTTGAGAGATTTTGGTCTGTTTCTTGTATACGGTTGCAGGATCGGGAGAGTAGCACTTCGCCACTCACAATTCTCATTTAAGAACCGAAATTATCCGTCAAGTCTTAGAGGTTAAAACGAGTCAACTATATACCAAATCATCTCACTTATTACTTTGAAAATACCAAAAATAACTCAGAGCATGTTCGGCCTTACTTTAGGAAAATAGCTTCTGTTTTTGAAAATGAGTTTTTTAATAAGTTACTTCTTGAATAAATTTTAGGTGTTTGGCATTACATTTTACCAAAAACGGCTTCTTAATCACAACTTTTTACGTAAGCAGATGAAAAATGAAAATAATGTTTCAAAGTATATCAAGATGGGTCTCGATTTGTAGAGGATGAAAAATTATGAATTAAGAAGTATTTACTTTATTTTATTTACATGTACATACAAATTTGGCATTTATGTATTAAAAATCTTTAAAAATAAAAGTAAAAGTTAGAAGCACCAAATTGATTGACTTTTAGACTTTAAAAAAGTTGTTTTAATTTTTTCAAAATTGATTGTTTGGTCAAGCTTGTGCTTATTTAGTGGAAAAACACTCTTAAAAATTAGGCCAAACATGCGCTCAATAGTGTTTAGTTGAGATTCCATAGGTAATTTAAATAGTTTTGATTTTTTATATATATATAAATTCTAAATGTTAAATTGGGTTAGAAATTGTATATAAGATGTTGATTTCATCTGACTCGTAGTCTTTGTATACGGTTTTTCCAACACCCTATCATATTTATTCATATATATACAAAATCGTATAATAAAAGCGAATATCGTATCGTATCTGTATCAAAAATTGTATCGTATATTTTTGTTCAACATGTTAGTGACAAGGATGAAGATTTGATATGGTATCACCGGAATATGGAGAGGGCAGGTGAGAGGTAGGGATGACAATGGATCCAGGAGCCTACTCAGATCCGTGGAGCACAACCGGATGGGTAAGTTATGGATCTCATTTTTATAGATCCGATAAATATGGATCGAATATGTGTAACACCCCGTATTTTATAATAATTTTATTCGGAAATTTATTTATGACATTAATTACTTTTCGAGTTTAATTATTTATTTCGTATTAAACGCTTACGATCTTTATTTTGTTATTTCTCATTTTCACCTAATTTGGATGGGTTAAAATATTCATGCACGATTTTACTATTTTAATTTAATTACTACTTTTCTTATATGAACTCTCCAAGCGTTTTAATTATATTAAATCTAATTTGTAATTAAATAATTCATCTTGTGAGCTAATGGGTAAGAAGTCCACCTAAACCCTCTTATAAACTGAGAATTTTAACTTAGCAGCTAGGTTGGTGACATTATGGTGCTGTGTATTACAACAAATATTCCTGTGGTGATATGGCGGTTAATACCGTGGAGTCGACCCCTCGATGAAGGTGTCATAGAGGACTACATGTAACACCCACATACACTAAGGTGCCTTACAAGACTCTCTTAGCACATGAGAGTGCTACCATCTCGGTTGCCCAAGGTAGTAATGATCACAACAAGCAATAAAGGCACAACATTTATTTAATCAACGTTTAAGTGTCAATACATATACCAAACAGATGGCATACCATCTGACCAATAATCCAAATCCACAATGATAATGTACTAATAAAGAATAACAATGTTTAAATGACTTCTAATAGTTCAAGACTCCACGACTGATAATCCTCGTTCCCAACGGAATGCTAATGATTATCTGTGATCACCTGCTCACCATCCCCCAATGGATCATAGTAGATTTGCAAAACAGTAAAGAGTCAGTATTCACATATACCGACCAACGTATAAGATAGGCAAAAAGGAACAGAAACCGGAGGGCCACCGCAACGGTTACCTCAGTTACTCAGATTACCATCCCTGCCCTACAAAACCACCTATTGACCCTAGACCGCAGCCACAAGCGTAGAACTTCTATCTCACCCAGTGAGATAAACCCGGAACATTAATGTGCACATCCCCCACGTGGCGGGATAACCACGGGGGCGAACTCAGGGTGTCACCCGTCTCCCAACGGGATCACCAAACCATAGTAACCATCGACAACAACCCCAATCTCCATCATTGTCACAACAGTGACCATCATCATCAATCACAAATAACAATCAACAATCTCATGCCATCAATTAGCAATGCAAATACTGAGTAGGAAACCCTACCTATAACAAATTCCGCGTGTAGCAAAGCAATCAAGCAAGTCAAAAGTGTTCTTCTACGAAGTCTCCTCCTACACAAACATAATTATGCAATCAACATCACAACCCCCCATTTTCCCCAATTAAATTAGGGTAATAAACACAATATAATCAATCATAGTCAAGGATACTTACCAAGCAATCAATCGACGTAGCTAAAGGTTGGATCCGACACGAGATGATGAAAGGTTTCTTGAGGAATTAGAGAGGATTTATGAAATAGGGTTTTGTAATTAAGAACGTAAACTGATTTAATGAAAACAACTCCTCTTAATAACCTTTAATCATTCGTCCGACTAATCCATGATTTCCGTCGTACTCGATCGAGTACGACTTACTCGGTCGAGTGCCACTGTCACTCGGCCGAGTACGTGAGATCAGAATATCACTTAAGGTATCGGCCAAATCCACTCAGTCGAGAGGCCTCTACTCGGCCGAGCCCCTTATACACAGAAATGCGGAGTATTACACTACACCTTGACGGAAGAGAGTTTTAGTTGATGATACTATAACCTCGCACGTGTAACTAATGTTATAACTAAAAGCACTATAACTTTACTATAGTTAAGTGAAGGTTATAGTTGATGATACTATAACTTAACAAGCTTAAGTAAGGTTATAGTTTGGGTTACTATAACTTCACTAGGGTTGAGTTCAAGGGCGAATCTACCTAGTAGCAAGGGATGGCGGCCGCTACCCTAAACGTAAAAAAAAATCGGTCTAAAAGACGGATTTGCGCTACCCCAAGTATTGTTAAATAATAAATAATTAAATGTTATCCCACTAAATGTACAATAAACATCTTGTAGTTTAGTTGTAAAGGCTAGTTTTTCACCTCCCTACCTGGGTTTGACTCCCTTTATAAGCAAATTCCTCACAATATTTTAACCAAATTTTTTTTGCTACCCCATACATTAAATCCTCGGTTCGCCCTTGGTTGAGTGGAGGTTATAATAGGAGGTACTATGACATTAAGTTGTTATATGCTTCCGTGTCTGGTGTTATTGTAGCTCGAACTTATAACATGACCTTTGAGGTGTAATGTTATAGGTCCAAGTACTATATAACCTTTGGTCATTTGTGCTTGTTTATGTGTGGTGTTATGGTTAGTTGGATTATAACGCTATTGGTTATTCTTATTCCTATATTGTTGGACAGTCGGTTATACTGTTTTGGAGTTGAGTCACGACGCTGTTCACGCATTGTTGGACAATGGGTTATATTGATCCTCTATCAAGTCGTGACATTGTTCACGCATTGGTTAGTACAGTCAGTTATACTGTGCATTTGTTTGTTGACTGGTTGAATAGATGACGATAGTATTAGTTATATACTACCAGAATGAACTAACGCTACCTTTCGGGGACTGGGTTATATGGTCTATGTTCGGGGGGTATCAGAGGCAGCTCGTTATATGCTCTGGTCCCCGAGTATCGTTCGATTTACAGTTAATGCATCGAGGGTCTGGCCAGGTCCTAGACATATGGGTAGTGGTTATAAGTCATACATAGTACCGTGGAGGCAGTGTGTTATACGCTCCACACCCGATGGAGGCAGTGCGTTATACGCTCTATCAGCTAGAGGCAGTGCGTTATACGCTCTAACAGTTAGAGGCAGTGCGTTATACGCTCTATCGGGCGTTCGCTCTATTCGCTATGCTTATTGCAAGCTTTGTACCTTCAGTTTATGTGTGGTCCGTGTTACACTTGTTTGGTATGTTTTTTATCTCGTGTCAGTTTGGGTTGGAGGTCGAGGTTTGCCTTGATTACCGCAATTAAGTACTTATGGCATTTCGCATGTTGCTATTGATCTGCTTATATTTATTATGGATTGTTGTCATGCTTAGCCTGTTGTAAACATGACTGGGAGAGCACCTTGTCACTCCCAACGGATTGTCGTCCCCTACTCACAGGTTAAAGTGATTGCTGCTTGTCTGGATACTTGAGCTGGAAAGACTCGTGGCGAGATTAATAAACTATTTAGGGATTTAATTTAGTTCTAGAATAATATTAATGTATCGGTTTAGTTTTGGATTTGAGTATCAATCCGGATTGGTCAGGTGTTTCTGCCACCTTGACCATATTTCATCTTTATACTCTAACGGATTATTTATTATTATTATTATTATTATTATTATTATTATTATTATTATTATTATATTTCTCTCGTTTTTCAATTCAGGTTGTTACAATATGGATCTAGAAAAATTTATGCGAATCTGGATTCTGGATATTGTTGTTAAGACCCAGGCCATACCCATGGATCCACACACACACACACACACACACACTCACACACATATATATATTTAATTACATAAGAAAACTAAAATTTATAATGGTCATGTATTCGAAATTTTATTCAATTCTCATGTCACTTTACTTATTTCATAGGTCATTCCATATTTACAACATAACTTAAATATTCGAGAATAACAAATTAACTTTTTCATCATCCAAATAATAATGTACACGGTATGTCAGAGTCAAGACTATGTTTCAAAAGCTTATGTCAGAGTCAAGACTATGTGCAGCGTAAAAGTGGGGGTTTCTACTGTTTTTAAGTGACTCAAACAACAACAAATAAAACTTAAATTTGCAGGAACAAACAATGAGAATATGATTGTTTTTATGGGATGATTTTCTTTGGTTTGACAAATGCAACAAGTAAAAGAAAGGGATAAGTAAAGCAATCTAATAAATAACCACAGTCTAGCACATGTATATTTGGAAGATGACTAAGAACAACAAGATTAGTTTAATCATAGCCTAGCACATATCAAACTAGCCTCACCAACAGACTTTGATCAGCACCCACAGTCTATGCACAAGATGTTATCAGGCCTGACTCTCAACTACTGACTAAGCACAAGTTGAAAATATTTAAACTTGAGAGAAATATCATCTTTTTTCATTCATCACAATCTGTTTATTACAAAGGACGAAGGGCTCTTTATATAGAGCATTACATGATACAAATCATAAACCCTAGGAAGAAATCTAACCATTGGTGTAAAGCTACTTTAATCTAAGGGTCTAATTTAAAAGAGAAATAGGACAAATATGATAAGGTATGACTTTCAACTAGCAAGGACAAGGAGGAGCTCTTATATTGTCTTCTTATATGTCCCAAAATAGCTCTTTGAAGTAGCTAACAGAAAAGAGGAGACAAGGGAAGATGAGGACAAATTGTCACTTTCATGGTGTTCCCTCGAAAGAAAACAACCTTTTCTCATATCAAAAGGTCTTCTTTTTCTACTAATTGAGGCTCACATCTTTAGGATCTTTTAGGAATCAATTTGTAGCCTTGTATGAGCACTTCAAAGCATTTGAACACATAGAAATAACCTTGCTGAACACAAGTGCTAAAACAGACTTTCAGGAGTATTCCTGAAATCAGACATGTCTTTCAAGCTTCATAACTCTTAGCCCAGGATGAACATTAATACTCATGTTATCTCATTTGAAGATATAGATGTTAGATTTCATGTCACAAAAAATCAAACCCAAATTATATATGGAACTTTAGATATTGAGGTTTGAGTACTAGCAGGTAACTAACAACTGTGCAGTAGCATTTCAGACTTCAGGGGCATCTTGCAGATGCTCTAATTTCCTGCCCATATAGAATTAGGAGACCTATGAGTAACCGAATTGAAACTATATGATTTAGCTTCTTCCTCCAGTTGGAATCATACAAAAACGGTTCCTGGAACTTAAGTTATACTTCCTCCGTTCCATAGAATAGTTTACGTATTCCATTTTAGGCCGTTCCACTTAATTCTTTACGTTTCTTTTTATGGACATCAATAATTATGTTAAATTACCATACTATCCTTGTTAATGAGCCCCACATAAAAGACCCAACTCTTTTAGAAGAGGGCAATTTGGTAAACTAACATATGTAAAAGTAGATACCCCACTTGTTTTCACCCATTCTTAATATTTGTGCAAAAAGCAAACGTAAAGTATTCTATGGAACGGAGGAAGTAAGCCTTTAAGTAAGTACATGTCAGAAGTGAATGCTTATCATTCTTCCTGTGCAACAACATGAACTTCAAACAATCATAGCTCTTAATTCAGGTTGAATAAAATGCCTATGATGACTCAAATGAAAGATAGGGATGTTAAATTTCATGTAAAAAAAGAATCATCCTAAAATGTTGCCTAAATCTTGAGTTATGCAATTTTGAGTAGTGACAGGCTTGTTCTGAAGTTCAACATATTGAGCATGAGTCAGCCCTGTCTTGCAAATGCCATAACTTCCTGTTGAGTAAGAGTCAGAAAGCCCATGAGTAGCCAAACGAAAGCTAAACGCGTTAGATGTACCTTCCAATTAGAATCATTCAAAAATATGTCATGAATCTTCAACTATGAGTCTTTGAGTAAGTGCAGGTCAAAATTTAATGTCTAGCAATTTTCTTATCTAGTAGCATGAACTTCAAAAAATCATATCTCCTAACTCAGATGGCCTTAGCATGCCCATGATAGATAAAATTAAATCTAAAGGTGTTAGTTTTCATCTACAAAGGAAATCAACCCTATAAGTGGCCTAGAGCTCCTGATAATTGAGTTTGAGTGACAACAGGTCAGTTATGAATGTTCTGCATTCTTCATGTGCAACAATAGTGGCTTTGAAAAATCATATCTCATAGCTCATGTTGCCTAAAAATGCCCAACACATATCAAATGAAAGTTAAAGATGTTTGATATCAGCTCCAAAAGGAATCAGCCTCAACCTGTTAGTAAATCTTGAGGTATTCAAGCTTTAGTGCTGACAGGTCATTTTAGAAAATTGAATAACATTTCTGTGTGACAGCCTTTGAAGCTCGATTGTGAAAAAATTACTGGATGAAACTTGTTACTTCGAAAAGCATATGAAAGAGGACATTTCCAAGATTCTAAAAATATAAGAAACACAAAATGTAAGCAAGTAGAACTTCAGATATAAGCATTTGAAGTTGGCCCAAATTTGCTAAGATTTCAGTTTCCTGAACTTGATTGCTTGTCTCTTATAACTTGAACTTAGCTTGTTTCGATATTGAATTGCATCCAATTGTGTCAATGCCTTAGACAATCCTATGGAATGATCCATTGGTTTGGAAAATGAAGGACCCTTTCCCCTAGCTCCTGCTACACTATGTTTCAAGAAACATTTCTTAAAATTTTCAAAGTCTCAAACCATAAAAAAAGACAGTTTAGGAACACTTTCAATCCATATTAGATATAATTTCTTTTCTAACGACCTTAGAAGAACACTTTATTAATCATGTACGCAGACATTATAGTGCAACATTAGCTTCTAAAAGCATCAACAAGATCTGTGTGACTCGTCATCAGAATGAACCATATCACATAAGGTTCAAAACATTTTGACACACTTTCATTATCTCTACATGCATTTAGCTCAAATTCTCTCAGTCTCCATCATATCAAACAGTACTAGATCAACTTCTCAAGCTGATCGTATACTTCCATCTGAAATTCACCCATAACAAAATGACTTATTTAACCCTCACATATCTGAATATGTGTGATCAAACGAGTCAGGCATATTCCCACTTAAACCAGTAAGAATCCTCTTGAGTCCCATTATCTAAACAAGAGTCACATACCTTATGTGTCTCATGTTAGTTTATTTACGGACAATGCCAAAATAGGTGAGAACTAAAAATTGAACTCCATTAGTCAATATGTTATGGATAACGTCGCTCATTACTCAAAATATATATAAGGCCCAACAACTTGGTTAGTCTTATTGTACTTGATCTTCCTACAAGGTGTAAGAACAACATTTGTTCTCTAGAAAAAAATCTATTTTTGTCTCAACATAAAATAGAATTATCAACCTTGATGGTCACAAGTTCAAGAATAATCCTTATTCAATTCTAGTTTGAAGCAATAAGTGAACCATTTCTATATATGAAAATAATTAATAACATTTATTAATTTCATAATAAAACATCCGGGTTACGAAACATCGTCGACGTTTTTTTTATAAAAAAGACGGTCACTACCCTTTCCTCTCTACCTAAACACTTTCTTTTCTCTTTCACTCTCCTCTCTCTCTCTCTCTCTCTCTCTCTCTCTCTCTCTCCCCTACAACCACCACCACGACCCCACCACTTCCGCCATCACTGAGCCACCCTCACCACTAGTAGCCACCGCCACCACCACGAGCAAGGCCGACCGGCCAAGTAAGTAGCTTTTTTCTTTTCATTTTTGAAATAGTTTTTAGATTGAAATATGTTTAATTGATCTTCTATCCAACATCACGGTTAAAATAAAAGAAGATGATCGGGATTTTTTGAGTAAACCATTTACCGCTAAGGATGTTCGTAGAGCGGTTTTTCAGCTTGGTGGGTTCAAATCTCCGGGACCTGATGGAATCCCTGCTATTTTCTATCAAAAATGTTGGCATATCGTTAAGGGAGATGTGACTTGCGCTATTCTCTCCATTCTCAATAGTGGCGAGGTTCTAAGAGAAGTTAATCGCACATTTATTACTCTTATTCCGAAGTGCGACAATCCGGAATCCGTCAATCATTATAGGCCTATCAGCTTTTGTAATGTGATTATGAGGATTATCACTAAATGTATTGCTAACAGGCTTAGCCGTGTTATGCGTTATATTATTGGTGACTATCAAAATGCTTTCGTCCCTGGTAAACATATAAGCGACAATATTCTTATAGCTCATGAAATTATCAAGAAGATCAGTTCAAAGAAATCTGGGAAGTGGAGTGAATTCGCCCTTAAAATTGATCTTAACAAGGCCTTTGATCGGATCAGCTGGCCTTTTTTATGTAAATTCCTAAAATCTTTTGGTTTCCCTCCAAAGATTATTAAGCTTATCATGAATTGTGTCTCAACTGTCTCTTATGAGATCCTTCTGAATGGTGTGCCTTCTAAACAGTTCCGCCCTTCGTGTGGTCTTAGACAAGGAGACCCTCTTTCTCCCTTCTTATTTATATTATGCATGGAAGTATTATCCGTTAATCTTTTACAGACTCGAGCTTCAAATAATATTAAAGGCATAAAATTGGGGAGATCTTCACCACCAATTAATCATCTTTTGTTCGCTGATGACGCCATTTTCTTCGTCAGAAATTCTGCCCATGCCTACCAGAATTTAAACAATATCCTTAATAATTTCTGTCTTGCTTCCGGGGAAATTATTAATAAGGATAAATGCGGGATTCTGTTTAGTCCAAACTCTACTCTCATGCAAATCTTGAATGGTCTTAAAATTTTTAGCATCCGCATAGCAAAGGAATTGGAAAATATCTTGGAATATCTTCCGACTTTGAGCACTCTAAGAAAAATATTTTTGAGAGCCTTACGGAGAATATAAAAAAGAGGATTTCATCATGGAATGAAATTTTTCTCTCATCAGCTGGACGTCTTACTTTGATTTCTTTGGTTCTATCCACCCTCTCATTTTTTCATCCATCTTTAGAGAAAAGGTCCTACGGAAGGACACTCACTATGATATTAATTCTATAAAAAAGAGCACAAACTTATCATGGGCTTGCAAAGGCATGTGCTCTGGCCTGAAACTTATCCTAAATAATGTAGGATGGAAAATCGGGCGAAATTCCAATATTTCGATATGGAACACAAAATGGGTTCATGCTGACTATCCAATACAAAACAACCAAGCTATCCAGCCTCCTGGCTTTCCTCTACCTATCATCAAAGTAAAGGATCTCATTACACCCTCAGGATTATGGGATGAGCGACTGATAAGAAATCTTTTCAGTGAAGAGAGTTCAAAGAATATTCAATCTATTCCTATTTAGGACAGCTCTAAAGCGGACTACATTTATTGGCCGTTCACTAGTTCTGGTCATTACTCCGTCAAATCAGGATATCTAATTGCTCTTGAGACCTTACAAGATCATGTTAGCACCGAAAAAGATATTTCAAGAGTTGGCGAAAAGGAAAAAGCCTTCTGTAAGAAAATCCTATGGAGACTCCCTGTTCCTTATAATTGGAAAATTTTCCTATGGAAGATTATAACATCTACTCTTCCAATAGGCTATGAGTTTCAGAGAAGAAATATTGGTACTGAGTATTTATGCAAATTATGCCAGCATGAGAGTAATATCGAAAGCATTGAGCATCTTTTTAGAGACTGTCATTTCGCATACAAAATTTGGAAATGTTCGTCCATGGGAATTCGCACGGAGAACGATCATCAGCTTCCCATGGCCCACTGGGGCATAAATTGGCTATGTTTTCTAATTAAGAATCCTAATTCGGAGGATCTCGTCATTAAATTCATCGCTATTCTAAGAAGCATTTGGTATGTCAGAAATAATGTTATCTTCCGATCTATCACTCCTTCCCCCTTAGCAGCAATGGCTGCCCTGGAAAAGGATGTACGAGACGTTACTGAAGCTAAAAAAACTAGACCACTTGCTTTAAAAGGCTGTTCTGACCCAGATGATAATCTCAAAAATCAACTAAAAGACTCTTTCCCTTTATTTTTGGTGGCGTCTTACGCAAGGTGCGATTGTATAACTATAAAGCTTGACGCATGTTGGATTCCTTCCCTTGTATCCTCAATTGGATGGGTTTCCTATGGATATAACAGGGAGATTTTCGCCAATAATTATAAAAAGATATTTTCGTCGAGCGCGCTACAGGCTGAAGCTTTGGGAGTCAAACAGGTTCTCGGTTGGGCTTTGGCAAATCGGTTTCGACATGCGCATGTCAAGACAGACTGTCTTCAATTGCTTCTGCAAATCTTTGGTTGCGAAAAGGATCACCACGATATTCATGGAATCCTTGAAGACATTCGTAGTATTAGTGCTTTATTTCATTGCCTAAAGTTTAGTTTTATTCCCCGTTCAATTAACAAGGTTGCGCATTGCTTAGCTAAGCGTGCTATGCACATGTAGTGACTCTCTCTTTTACCGTTGCCAAAAAAAATGTTTAAATATTTTGAATTTGTTTATGTATATGTTTAATTGATTTGAATTTGTGTTGTGTTTTGCTTTTATGATTTGAATTTTGGATTATAGTCGTTGAATACGGTTTTTAGATTTATGTTGTTGAAGACGGTTTTTGAGTTGATTTTGCATGTTGGAAATGTATTATGGCGAAATTTGTGGAAGTAGTTCATGCGGTTTATTAGATTTATGTTGTTGGAAGACGGTTTTGGTTGTTGTTAAAGAAAAAGGCGATTTTTTGAACGTTGGTCACTAACACCAACGTCCATGTAAGAGCTCTGCAGAACTCGGGCACATCCAAAAGAGGCACCGTAGAAAACTTGGTACGAGGGCCGGGAGGAAAGAGAAACGGGTGGGAGGACCTCGTGTACCATGTCATGTAACGATCGACCGTGTCAAACGGCATCACAACCGGATGTGAACGGTCTCTCAAAATGATCTGAGCCTCTGATAAGTGAATATTTGTATTATTTTATCCCCTCATTTTAGCTCGATTTGATATGGTTTATCCACTTTAAGAAGTGATTTTGTGAGCTAATCTCTCCTTTGCAGTATTTCTCGTGCTTTAATGTCATTTGTAGGAATTTAGTCGTTTCTACTTCAAATCTCGTCATTTGAAGGAAATTGAGCAAGGAGAAGCTAAGAAGGACGATTACGTGAGGTTAAGATGGCATGCTATAATGATCTAGAGGTTCCGAGTCAAAGGGAACAAGTTTCAAGTCATTCCGAGCTCATATGCACAAGTTGCGACGGTTTTGCTATTCGTCGACGAAAGTCGTCTCAAACCTCATGCTCCAACTCTTAACCGTTGGGGATATGATCAGGCCAGAATAGGGGAGGAAATGAAGCCCAAGAGGTGTTAGTTACGTCCCCGTTCAAATCTAAAGTCAATGGAGTCAAGGTATATCAAGTCACGTACCAAGGGAAGCTCAAACGATAGTCAATTGACCAAGAGTGCAACATCCCCGATCGGATAACCACTTCCCCGATCGAGGAAGTTTGCTGACGTACGCATCTTCACATCATCACCCTCTCTTTAAATGCAAGGCTTAATGGCTTGTTTAATGGGCATGAATCCGGACGCATTTTGGCAGCCTCTCAACCCTATAAATAGCCTAGCCTCCACACAACTAAGATGTACACAAAAACACTTCTCTTCTTTCTTTAGTTTAGTTTAGTTTCTTTCTCTCTTCTTTCTTAGTTTAGTTTAGTTTTAGTTTTCTCTAGTTTAGTTTAGTCTAGTTCTAAGTTTTCTTAAATTGTAGTTGTTCTAGTTGTAATTGGAATTCAAGTTTCCGGGTTTGCATTTCCTATTCAAGTTCTTATTCCGTTTCAATCTTTGCTCATCCTTTTTTGGTAATCTTTATTCTCATTTTACATTATAGTTTCATTTTCTTTTAGTATTTCCTTTATCATGTTTACCATTCTTAGTTTTATATTCTTAGTTACTCTTTCATTGGTAATCATGCATAAGTAGTCACCTTTCTAGGGTGTAGGATAGCCATGTTAGATTAATTAAAAGATGATAATTGGATAAAAGAAATTGTGCCTTTAAAACGTTGTGTCTATGCATGTTTGGATTGTAACGATAGTTATCGATTTTTGGCCAAAATCATTTGACTAATATGGAATTCTTTTCCAAGGTAGACATACGAGAATTGAATAGACAAAGCATGACATGGTAGATTAAGACCTAGTAAATCGCATAAAAAGCCTGCTAGACCATCTGATCTATGATTGTAATGAACACATCATTCTTACGAACTCACAATGAATTATTTGCATATCCTAAATCCAATTTCATCAATATGTTAATATACATGTGTGAACCTACTTCCCTAGATTCTTTTCTTTATTGCATTGTTATTATTTAGTAATTAGTGACAAACATTTGCCAATCGTCCAAGGTAGAATTCTAACCACAACTATTCACAAGTATCTCCCGTCTCCCCGAGATCGACCCCTTACTTCCCTTATTACATTAATTTGTTGTTAGCCTAGTCTGGGTTATTTATCTTTGATTAGGGTACGCGACAACCCTGTCAAATTTTGGCGCCGTTGCCGGGGAGCACGGTTTTGTTTATTTGTGATTAGTAGAGTTTTACCTTGTTTTTTTTCTTTTTTCTTTTCTTTTGTGTCGAGGAACACTTGTTCCTTGAGATTTTTCTCACCATTTTCTTGTAGTATAGTGACTCTTTTCAGATAATAGGAATATTTTCTTTCAAAGGGTTTGCTTTATTTTCTCTCAATGACTATCTATTTCCAACCTCCACAATGCGAGAATGAGCCTTTCCATGAATACCTCGACCGATTTTATCGCTATTCTAACCATAGTATCTCTCTTGGGTATACCCTTGATGAGACCTACATGAGAGATGTCGTGCTTCATGGAATGCTCATTAAGTGTCGTAGCCTGGCTATGCAATTGAGTGCTGGAAGTTTTTATCAGAAGAGAGGAAAGGAACTTTGGATTTTCTTGGACTTTATGGCATCCCAATCTCGGGATGAAACGCACCGGCGGTTGGGAATCCAAGAGCAAATCAATGAAATCAGGGCTCAACTTCAAATACTCAAAGGGCAAAAGGAAGAACCCACGTTTACAAAATGTAAGCCAATCAATTTTCCTTATGCTTTTTCACCCCCATGTGAGTCTATTTTCTCCTATGCTTTTTCAGCCCCCTCATGTGAGTCTAATTCTCCCCAATCATATGAATTAATAGATGACGATGATGATGGTCCAACCTTTTCTATTGAAAGTCACTCTAGTGTCGTTCCATTTGACAATTTTGAGACCCCCATTATTGATATTAACCATCTGGTAGTCGAGACTTTAGACAAGGATGTTGTTAAGCCCATTTGTGACTCCAATGGAGAGTGGTCGATCGAGTCATCAGATTTCTTTGAAAATCCTTTCGCTAAAGATATTCCAGATTTATTTGAAAATGATACTGGGTTTTGTGAACCTAGCCCTGAAATTAAGTGGGATCAACCACCCATTTTTGATTCCCAAAACTTTGATTCACCCTACCCCCAATTAGAGTCCACTAATGATATTTTGGGAACTCATTGTTTGTTCCATGATCTTACACATTTCACTCCATCTCTCACTGACGAGTGGAGCAATTCAGTGGTCATCTATGAAGTTTGTCATGCGCACAATGATAAGATATATCAATTCTTACCTTCAATATTTCATGCCTATATCTTGTCAATTGCTTACATATGTTTTTGTATAGCTCATGCGCAGGTATATGATCGACTTCTAAGGGCATTGACATGCTTTTTAAGGCACAAAAAAATTATTTTCATTAATAAAGAGTCTAGCAAGACATTTAAATAAAGCTTCGCGGGAGGCAACCCGTGTTTTATTTTTGTTATGAAATAAATTATTTTTGTTGGACAATTTAATAATGTTAGTTTTTAAATAATTCATTTGGTTTTGGTTCTAATAGCTTTGACAATAAGACAATAATTTTATCTAGTATTGTAGTAGCTTGTTCATCACAGGTACTTTGGTGCTTGGGTTGTAATTTGCCCCCGTTTTCAAGCTAGCTTGGGGGAGCTGCTGCACGGTTGTATGTTTTCTTTTCTTTCTTTACCATTTTGTTGAGTCGTCCCCCATTCCTTTGTTGGTTATGTTGTCCTTCTTTGTGTTTTCTGCGCTTAAACCCGTTTCGCACATTGAGGACAATGTGTTATTCGAGCTTGGGGGAGGGATTTAGTTTGTGTCGTTGTTTATTTAGTCTAGTTGTTTATTGAATTTGAAAAATTTGAAAAATCCAAAAAAATCAAAAAATTAAAAAATTTAATAAAAGTTGTGTGTTTTGTCCACCCAATTGTGTTGTGCATAATGTCATTCCTCAATGCATTTCCCTTATTGTAGCTTTTTAGCCAATGTTTCACACTTTTGACGGGATTTTGCATACATGGGGATGTCTTGTACACAGTGGGTGAGGGATTGATTTTAGACTTATTAAGCTTGATCTTGACTTTGGCAAACTACATATACGGTAAGGTAGAGCCTCCAGTGATCGGTACATCTATACCCGATCCCAATTAGGTGTGTGTAGTTTCTCCTTATGATTTGCGTCACATCAAAAACGCATAAGTATGGTTCTCATTTCATTTCTATAAGCATTACATTCATGATTCACTAAGATTTGAAGCCTTTTTCACTTTGAATTATCCCTCAAAATAAGCCCCTTCATACAAATGTTTCACAAAATAATAGCTACATACAAAAACTGTCTACCTTTTGAGCTAGTAGCTAGACTATGGTGTATGGGTGCTCTTTTGAGAAGATTTTGTTCCTTAATGACAAAGTGAATTTGGAGAACGAAAAATATTCAAGAAGTGATGTTCAAAAGAAAAGAAAAGAAAGAAATAGAAAAAATGAAAAAAATCGGAGAAATTGAAAAAGAAAAAAAAAAAAAAAGAAAAAAAAGAAGAAGTTGTGAGTATCTCCTCAAAATGTCAATTCAATGATTAGAAGGAGTTTGCCCTTGTGTTTTGTGTGTAATAAGCCAATTTGTTTCTTTTGGCCTCGTTATCCGTCTTTTGGGAATTAACCGAAAGTTTGGATTGAGTATTCATTTATCATTGGTCAGTTGCTAGCTCATTCTAACCTTCACATGACCATAACTATTTGTCCACCTTTCGCCCATTTCCCAAAGCCTTCTTTTTATTTTTCGGCTTCTTTTCTATGTGCATTGTGATCTTTGACTTATGTTTTGAATTGTTTACCATATTAGACTGCGGGCGTATTCTCATGAGTCGTAGATAGGAGAGTGCCACTCAAATATAAAATAATATTTCCTTGATTCATATAAAAATTTGAGTGTTGAGTGCACCGTGAGAGTCCATTGTCAAAAGATCATGCAAGAGCCGAAAAGTCTATTTGATGTTTCTTATGCTGCGCCGTTATGTAAATCTAAACCATGTTTTGCATTTTCCCTATGCCCACGTTGTTTCGGGATGTGTTTCATTGTGCTCTATAAGCGACTTGATGGGATTTGCATTTGGTTGGATTGATTGTTGCTCGTCGCCCTTGTCCTTGTCATGTTTGTTATTGTATGCTTGCTTGAGGACAAGCAAGGGTTTAGCTTGGGGGAGTTTGATAAGTGAATATTTGTATGATTTTATCCCCTTATTTTAGCTCGATTTGATATGGTTTATCCACTTTAAGAAGTGATTTTATGAGCTAATCTCTCCTTTGCAGTATTTCTCGTGCTTTAATGTCATTTGTAGGAATTTAGTCGTTTCTACTTCAAATCCCGTCATTCGAAGGAAATATGAGCAAGGAGAAGCTAAGAAGGACGATTATGTGAGGTTAAGATGGCATGCTATAAAGATCTAGAGGTTCCGAGTCAAAGGGAACAAGTTTCAAGTCATTCCGAGCTCATATGCACAAGTTGCGACGGTTTTGCTATTCGTCGACGAAAGTCGTCTCAAACCTCATGCTCCGACCCTGAACCCTTGGGGACATGATCAGGCCCAAATAGGGGTGGAAATGATGCCAAAGAGGTGTTAGTTACGTCCCCGTTCGAATCTAAAGTCAATGGAGTCAAGGTAGATAAAGTCACGTACCAAAGGAGATGAAAAGAAAGTCAA